>WEKW01020901.1:0-18904 GCA_013389905.1 Sula dactylatra | reverse complement strand
GCTCTGTTTAATGTAAGAAATGAAACACTGTTGCAATATGTTTATATTGCAAAGGATATTAGGGAAATGTCTGTAGGATTCACTACATTTTTAAAGAGAATCATACATAGCAGAGCTAAAAAGATCTTCTCATCTTGAAAAATCTATTAATGATACGAGATTCTGAATGAAATCACAGTGAAAGTTAACTTTTACATATATATATGTATTCATATATATATATATAAAAGAAATAAAAATGCAAAATTAATTGATCCAGAAATGATGGGAGATTTAGATAAGGAAAAAGTAAAAATCATACGTTTTGGCATTTCCAAATGAGAACTGACACAAAATTCAGTTTGCTTTAATTAGCTTTCTTCACTTAGTTTCATATTCAGTTAAATTAAATGCAAAAATGTATTTGTAATGCTATCCCAAACCTTTGGATCTTGATGGCTGCCTGCCTATATATCTTGGGGTCCATCTGAATGATTGTATTCCCCTCATAGAATCCAAGCACATTAGAAAGAAAGCAACACTGAACTGTGTGACATGTTTTCTTCTAGGTATCCTGACTGATCTGGGAGGACAGAAACCAAGATATAATACTTGAAAGGTAATGAGCTGATAGGGAAAATCAGCTACATTTTTTCTTGAAGCTGGTGACAGATAACATTTCAAAATATTCTAATTTTGCTTAAGCAGAGAGCAATTAATTTTCAAAAATCTTGTGTTTCACAAGCAGTGAAAGCAGTGAAGCAGCATCTCAGGGAATTCTGCACCTGCCTTTAACTCAGTAACACTGGTGACCTGTGAGATCCCACAAGAAGCTTGTGAATGTCTGGATTCCTGATCGAAGCGGTCTGAGTTATGTTCTTGTATGAGTCCTGACTTGTGATACTGAAGCATGATTTGCAGAAATGCTGAGCAAATAGAATCAGTTTATCCCAGGGACTTCTCCCTGAATCAATGCATCTAGATAGCTTAATGACTTCAACTCAAGAAATTTAAAATTGATATTTCAGGGCAGAGCTTGAACAGGTGAAAAAATCTTATTGCAAGGAATAGGAAAATCTGAAACAATGTGAGCATTTTCCATTCTGTTAAAATGAAGTAATGTCCTAGCAAAAAAAAGAATTTTTAAACAGGTTGTGAACACTGTGTCGTATGTTATACAGACTAAGGAAATGAATTAAAATGGCAGAGAGAACATAATTTTGGAATATTTTAATGATTTAAAAGTTCTTTTAATGTAGTTTAAAACAAAAGTTGCACTGTGCTTTGCTTTTTACTGAAAATAATTCTTAACAGCATGGGCTTCACAGCCCATGTAAATAAAGATCTCTGTTGTCCAGTGTTTATAGATAATAAGACAGGGTCTTTGGTGATATGGAAATATCCCTTTTCCTCACTATTTCATATGCCAAATGATGGGCAGTGGCATACAACAAACCTTTGTCTATCTATAGTCTTTTTTGAGGCTAAATTCCCTCTGCACCTGCCCTGGAGAACAGTATATTCCTCATGAAGTAACTTATATCTCTTTTTCCTTCTCCTGAAGCATAGTGTGTATTATGTATGCTGTACAGACAAGTGGTAGCAAAAGAAGGAGGAGAAGTTAAACTGTGCTGTTAGAATTAGGCCTTTCAGGTCAAAGCTTTCCTTTCATGAACAGCAGTCAGGAAAGTTTGTTTATAAGGCTGCTGACACCAATTAATCTCTGGAGAACTGAAGGAATGGATATCACAAAATCATAAAACAGCCCAAGTTGGAAGGGACTTGGAAAGATCATTAGGTCCAATCTTTCACGGTAAAGGGAGCCTAGATGAGATACCTTATTCAAATACATCCTGAAAACCCCCATTGATGGGGACTCTGACACGTCCCCGAGGAGGTTATTGCAGTCAATGATTGTTCTCACAATAAAAAATTTCTTTCTTATATTGAGATGAAACCTCTTTTGTATGACACCTCTCTTGTATCTGTTGCCCCTTGCCTTCTCCATGTGGCTCCTTGTGAAGTGAGAGCCTCTACCCACTTTGTAGCTCTATCCTTTGTTGATAAAGGATTTGTTGATTGCATTCCATTAGGAAAATGCAAAAAATGGTTGGACAGAAAGAATGGTTGGACAAAGAAAGAAAGAAGACATAGGTTCTCAAAAGAGAAAATCTCCCCAAGAATAATGAGGTTGTCTGGGAGGGCTGAATATAGAGTTCCCCTCTTTTGGTGGGAATTTGTGCCTTTTCCCCATGGTCACATGCTACTTTTAATGGACTGATAGCACTTTAACAGTGTGTGGAACTAATATACATTTTTTTTCATCAAAAAAACAACAAACAGAAATTGCACAAAGAATATCAATAAGAAAGAATGCAACATAGCTTTCATCCCACATGGTGAGGAGTTCATGTAATTCCACTTCGAAGAATTTCTGGCCACTCATTCCTAATCCCATGTTACATGTTTTAGTCATGCCTGTGCTGTTTGGGGAGGTCATGCCATGCATCACATCCATTTAATGACTCATATATGTTGCAAAGAGGCAAATTCAGTGCTGTTGTGATGGGGATATTTAAGATGGTACTGCTTCTGAATTTCTTCCAGGCATAGAAATGCAAGTTTTGTGATTCAAATAAGTCTAAGGAGAATTAATCCAGAATACTAAGGAATCCATAAGTTAAATAAATGTAATAGGTAAAAACTAAAATGCAGACTTGATGATTGTCACCTATGACAAAACACAGTAAGAGTCCTTTGTAAGTTCCCTTTGTAAGTGAAGAATGACTCTATGAGAAAAGATAAAGGTTGTATGGAGAAAATAATCAACCATATGTTCTCCCAGCCCTCCTAGAACACTTGTAATTTGTATAAAATATGAACACAGTCAGATATAGCAAATGAATAAGGTGACTGCAACATACTGTTCCCACCTGTAAGTGGGCACCATTAATAAACTGAACTCTCAGACTCACAGGTGTGTCATAACAGATCTGTATAGTAGATATCTATGTGGCATAATAGTCTGTATGGAAAAATAGACAACAGACAATGGTTGCAAAGGAATAAAATGGTGGTCTTGTGAGTGAAAAGACACCAGATTTGGCTCAGCCATGATATCCTATATTGCATAGTCATGTTATTTAATGTACCTGTTCTTTACTGCTTTCCCTATAAACTGGGATAGTATTTTGTAGCTTTAGAGATGTTTAGAAAAATACGTTAAAGATTTTAATCTTGTCAGCTGTTACAGACACAAGTCAAAAAACTGGAAAAAAAGAGTCCCTCCATATGGATAGTTATGATGCACAGAGAACATAATTTGAAATTTCATATATTGTTTTGCCTTTATTCACTAACACTTATGCTTCTTGCTTATTCAGAACCAGAAACAACATTCAACCAGGAAAGCCATTTTTGTCACAGAGCTGTTTCTATAATCACAGAATCACAGAATGGTAGGGCTTGGAAGGGACCTTTGGAGATCATCTTGTCTAACCCCTCTGCTTCCTCAGGCACACCTACAGCAGGGTGCACAGGACTGCGTCCAGGCAGGTTTTGAATATTTCCAGGAAGGAGACTCCACAGCCTCTCTGAGCAGCCTGTTCCAGCACTCCATCACCCTCAAAGTAAAGTATGTTGTTCTCCAAAGCACACTGAGTCTCAGAGTGGGATTGCGGTGGCTAATATTCTGAAAACTAAAAAGAAATTTCTAAAACACATACCTGTATGTGGGAATTGGATTTCCATGAGCTTGGCAATTCAGAGATACTTTCTTCTCCTCAGAATCAGTTGGAAAAATCACATCATCTGGCTCTTGTACAAACACCGGCCCATAGTCAACGCTTTCTGTGGACATAGAATTGTTACAGTTTAGGAAGTCTGAATAAATGTAAGTGTATTATAGCTTTTATAAAGAGAGATTAAAGTATGCAAAATTATGTTCATTTTCCAGAGGTTCATATCACATTACTTCAGATGATATATTAAAAAGAAATAGTTAAAAGAAAAAAAATATAAGGAAGAAATATTACTAAGTCAACAATAAAATGTATAGTATGATTTAATTGTTCATCATGCCTTAAAATGGCTTTCTCATCATAGTTTGGCCTGCACTCTAATTAGCAGCTTGAGAGAATTAAGTCAGCAAGAGGAGTTAATTCTGCTTATAGAGAGCAAGGTAAACATAAGTTTTCCTGCTGCTTGCAGCAGCTTGTCTCACAAAGAACTGAAACAGTTTTCCCCTTTATGTCAAGGAGCTGCTAAGAAAATCAGTTGTGAAATTAAAGGCAGCAACTGGTGGCTACTGTCAAATAATATATAGAAAATTATGCCGTTTCTTTTTCCTTTGCTGTCTTCACAGACTCACATAATCACAAAATCACAGAATGGTAAGGGTTGGAAGGGACCGCTGGAGATCATCTCTCCCAAACCCCCTGCTTGAGCAGGCACACCCAGAGCAGGGGACACAGGATTGCATCCAGGCAGGTTTTAACTATTACCAGAAAAGGAGACTCCACAACCTCTCTGGGCAGGCTGTGCCAGTGCTCTGTCACCCTCAAAGTAAAGAGGTTTCTCTTCATATTCAGGAGGAACTTCCTCTGTTCCAATTTGTGTCCATTGCCCCTTGTCCTGTCAATGGGCATCACTGAAGAGAGTCTGGCCTCATCCTCTTCACACCCACAACTTACATATTTAGAAGTGCTGATAAGATCCCCCCTCAGTCTTCTCTTCTCCAGGCTGAACAAACCCAGGTCTCTCAGCCTTTCCTCAGAAGAGAGATGCTCCAGTCTCCGGATCATCTTCATAGCTCTCCACTGGACTCTCTCCAGTAGTTCCCTGTCTTTCTTGAACTGGGGGGCCCAGAACTGGATGCAGTACTGCAGATGTGGCCTCACTAGGGTGGAGTAGAGGGGGAGGATAACCTCCCTCGACCTGCTGGCCACACTCCTTTTAATGCACCCCAGGATACTGTTGGCCTTCTCAGCCACAAGGGCACAGTGCTGGCTCATGGTCACCCTGCTGTCCACCAGCACTCCCAGGTCCTTCTCAGCAGAGCCACTTTCCAGCAGGTCAGCCCCAAACCTGTACTGATGCATGGGTTTTTTCTTCCCCAGGGGCAGGAGTTTGTTGAGTTTCATGAGGTTCCCCTCGGCCCAGCTCTCCAGCCTGTCCACATCTTGCTGAATGGCAGCACAGCCTTCTGGTGTATCAGCCACTCCTCCCAGTTTTGTATCATCAGCTAACTTACTGAGGGGACACTTTGTCCCTTTGTGCAGGTCATTGATGAATATGTTGAACAAGACTGGACCCAGCACAGACTTCTGGGGAACACCGCTAGTTACAGACTTCCAAACAGACTCTGCCCCATTGATCACAACCGTCTGAGCTCTGCCATTCAGCCAGTTCTCAATCCACCTCACTGTCCAGCCATCTAACCCACACTTCCTAAGCTTACCTATGAGGATGTTATGGGAGACAGTGCCAAAAACCTTGCTGAAGTTGAGGTAAACAACATCCACTGCTCTCCCTTCATCTACGCAGCCAGTCACGCCATCACAGAAGGCTATCAGGTTGGTCAAGCATGATCTCCCCTTGGTGAATCCCTGTTGACTACTTCTGATAACATTCTTTTCCTCTTCATGCCTGGAGATGACCACCAGAAAGAACTGTTCCACCACCTTTCTGGGGATGGAGGTGAGGCTGACTGGCTTACAGTTTCCCAGGTCCTCCTTCTTGCCCTTTTTTGAAGACTGGAGTGATGTTGGCTTCCTCCAGTCCTTGGGCACCTCTCCTGTCCTTCATGACCTTTCAAAGTTGATGGAGAGTGGCTTAGCAACAGCGTCTGCCAGGTCCCTCAGCACTCGTGGGTGCATCTCATCGTTGCCCATGGATTTGTGAGGATGCAGTTTGCCTAGATGATCTCTAACCCAATCCTCCTCAACCAAGGGGAAGTTTTCCTTTCTCCAGATTTTCTCTATCACCTCTGGGGGCTGGGATGCCTGAGGGCCAGCCTGAGCAGTAATGACTGAAGCAAAGAAGGCATTCAGTAACTCTGCCTTCTCTAATTTTGACATGTATCTATACCTTCATATGAATTTACATTTCTGAACAAGAAAAGCTGGATCGACCCATAGGATAGATCCATAACTCAAATTTATTCATATTGTAAAGAGGGAAGTGTAACCTTCAGAAGAGTAAGAGGTTCCTGATCATGTAATGTATAACTAATGAATAACTAAAATGCTCACTGTGTACTAGAAGACTGTGGAATTTTAGTCAACTTAGACTTGCTCTAAACTCTTGAATGAATTAGTGCCATAATGATTTGGGTGAAGGGAGATAGTTACATTGTCCTATTACTTACAATGAAACACACAAGAGCAGGATTTTCTCTGTCGGTTTTATATGTTCACATCACAAAAGTCTGCCAACTCGTACTGAGGGCAGCATGACACCTTAAGCAGTGTATAATCTCCTGATATATTTATCCTGTCAATAATAGCTTGAAGTAAGAAAGGTGCACCTGAAGACTTTGGGTTTTGGTCACTGACTTATAAAAAATATTTACTGCATTGTTCTACAAAGTCCACACAACTTCAACCACATTATGGGTTCACAATTTTGGGAACTGTGACTTTTTTCATACTGTTAATAGTTTCAGAATGTTTGGGTGGACGGGAAAAGGTGCATGGGACTAGAAGTCTTGGTACAAAGAAATTACTGGAGTCTGAAAAAGGATGAGAAACATGGGAGACATAGGTCATAGTATGCTAGTTCTGAGAAAGCAAATTTCCATGTCCTTAAATTCTGTGACATTTTGGGTTTCTCAGTTGCTCAATTATTACTATACAGTGAAAAGACCACATGAAAACCCATTATGCTGTTCAACCTTCCTTTTTAGTGATTATACACTTATTACATGCTTAGTTTTTTGTATTTTTACACTGCTATTCAAATGCAGATTTGAAAACACCTTCATTTTCAGGTATGTATGCTTCTACTGAAATAGGTTCAAATAAATAGCCTGTCAGTTTATAAAGACAACAAATAAGAGCAGGAGCCATTAGCAGTTTCTTTTTTTCATCATTTTCAAGTTTATTAGCCCTTTGTGTAGGACTGTGTAAAGGAGGGTGAATTGCTGTTCTGCATGTTCACATTACTTCCGTGTTTAGGTAGATTACTTCAGTTGGCTGTACTGGCAGAAATATATTTTCTGAGACAGTTGTTTGCATTATTTTTAAAAACCCAACCACAATAAATGATTCTGATATGTGTTTATATTATTGAGTTTAAAATTACTCCAGTACTAAGTTTTGAGCACTACAGCTGAGGCTACCACAGGGGCAATGAAATCAGATGGCAAAACTTATTTTAAGGAAGGAAAAAGTGGGTACAAAAGCATTGTATGGATTGTTTTTTTCAATTTGGTTACCTACTTCTTACACTGCACAAGAGAAAATACTAATGAATGTAGGCGTAAATAATCAGAGCTCTCATCAAGCTAGAGTGTACCAAACCCAAGAATTAATTAATGAATGCAAAACTAAATCATGGGTTTAGATTTAGGTGTTATTCATGCAAATCAGTAGGTGTATGGATAGGGCGTATATTCATCAAGATTAATGATTTTATCTTCTCCCTAGGAGTGACTCTGTAGATAAAATATACTGTCACAGTCTAGGATTGCTGGAAAGAAAAGAAAAAGAAGCAATGCTGGGTAGGTGCTGGTGTCATCAACAGTACAGTTGTTCTTTGTACCTGAACTATTTGCAACAGTAATACTTGCACTTTTCTTTTGGAAAAATAACTTGAACTCTTTAAGTGAAAGCTGGCATTCTTAATGGCAGTTGCCAAATGGATATTTTTGCTATGAGGAATGAGTAGAACAGGTTTTACTTCTGCCTGCAGGGAAGACAAAGGTAACAGAGAAAGTTCAGTGCATGCAAGTCATGTTCCTAAAAGATTAAAAGATGTAGTTAGCTGCTTATCTGCATTTCAGATGGAGTGTGGAGTACTGGCAGGGATTATTTGGAGACTCAGAAGCAACATAATAATGAATGAGAATGTTCATCAGTTTGTAGCTAAATTGACTAAATGATTCTTAGTTATATCATCTGGATGGCAATAGAGTAATTGAAGAAAAAGGCCTATTCTGAAGAAACCAAAACACTTGCTGAAAAGACAAGACTATATGTTTATAAATTATTAGGTTTAGTAAAGGGGTGATTGAATAAAACGCAATGGGGTGTGATATGTGATATGCAAGAAATCATAACAGATCACCAAATGATACTATCCTCATTTAAACTCCAGTGACAGACTGAAAATCTTGTGTTCTATGACTTCTCTATTTCAAAAGCAATAAAGGAAATGCACTGCAGATGCAAATATTGCATTTAAATATTTTAAAAATATTTAAAATCTATTTTCTGAAATTGAAACACAGGCTGGCTTATAATTAAAAGGAAAATTTTTAATTTCCTTATACATAATGTTAATAAAACCTCAAATATAATGAAACCTTATGAAGGGTTCAGTAGTTGTATCAATGATGGGCACATAGTTTAGCTAGCACTTAACATCCCATTAAAAGTAATGGAAAGTCCTGGACTCTTTCAAAATTGACCTGGAATGCCACTGAAGGCTTACTACATTCTCTTTTCTCTGCAGGGAGTTTAAAGTTACATTGAAACTGTGAGACCTGAGAACATTTCCCAGAAGCCAGCACACATTCTGCTAATGTTGGAGTTTTGTGGTGGAATGAGACTCAGGGATGCAGACCTCATTTCCCTTCCCCTAATACAGATAATGGAGGTAAAGCCAGGTTGAGAGGCATGCAGAGAGTGAAGCTGCAGATCTGCAACACTAGTCGTTCATGGAGCCAGGACTGAGGAGTGAATTGGAGTGAATGGTGACTCCAGAGGCTGAAATGTCTGAAACTGAGCGATGTGAATAGTCACCTTAAATCTAAGTAATCCATCCATTTTCCTAGAACAAATTAAAAAATCAAATGCATCTGTGCATTTCACCATTCCTAATACAGAGATTTCTAATATTGCAGGATAAAACTAAATTTTCAGGAAAAAGTTTAATAGAATTTTGGCTGTCTTCTGCATCTCACCAACTTACCAGCTGTTATTTTAAGTAACAATTACTTATTAGCGGTTCTCAGCATTTTCATATCAAAGAGAAAACATATATCTAATGATCAGAATGGGATTTAATCAGCCTTCTGAGGAACAGGTTATTCTCATCATCTATCATCTCTATCACTGATTTTAGGGACTGGAAATTTTAGGTAGGTGGCAATGAAGTTCCACAGTTGAAAAGCAGACATGGGTTAAAAGTTCACTTTTCAATAACTGGTGTCATTGCCAATCTTGGTGCATTACTTGATTCAGGAATTCCAAGCTGTATCTACGTTAATAGCAACAGCAATTGCTTAGTCATTCTGCTTGAGGATTCCCAGTATGAAGTGGCTGACCACAAGGATTTCACCTGATTACAACTGGGAATTTCTTAATTTCTCTTTTAAGAGTATTGCATCACTTATTAAACACATATTTAGTCACCACCAAAAACCTAAGTGCAATTTCTGCTGTATAAAGCATAACTGCACATTGATTATTATTTACAGAAATTGCTCATGTGTCCTTTTACAAACTAGACCAGAGGACTGTTCAGTTATGCTCAAGAAAGCCAACACTAGGACTAATAATCTCTGGTTATTAGTCCCAGGTCTAATCAACTGCATCAGCCTGCTCTTTCTGATGAGAGTCTTCCCTGAAAAATTAATCTCTGGATCTTACCACAGTTTGACCATGAACAGTTGTAGCAGTACGTACTTTGACACCTTAGGCTAGTCTCATGAGTAACCAAGGTGAGAGTTAGACTTTTAGATGACAGTAGACATGGATGATTGGAGAGGAAAAAGAGGAAAAGAAGGGCTTAATATAAAATCCACTTGAGCGGCTTTGCACATATGAACTATTCTACAGAAGCAAACAGGCTTATATATGTATTCAAATTTTTACAGGACTAGAAACACTAACAATTTGAGAATCATATAGAGGAGCTCATAAGCTAAAATGACCACCACTCCCCCCTATATCTACAGTACATACAGTCCAAAAGCATTACTGCAGTACATTACCTACAGGGGCTTAAACTTGGCTGGCTGCCAGGTGCCCACCAGCCACTCACGCACTCCCTCAGGGAAGAACATGGGATGAAAAAGCTCCTGGGTCAACATAAAGACAGGGAGATCCCTTACAAGTTAATGTCATGGGCAAAACAGGCTCATCTTGGGAAAACATATTTCCAGTCAAAATAGACTTGGGTACTGAGAAACAAAGATAAAAATTAAAGCAAAACCTTCCCCCCACCCCACTGCCTTTTTCCAGACTCAGCTTCCCTCCTCCACCCTGACTCCTCCCGACCATAGAGCTGCTGTGTATGACACAGGATCTACGGGAGGTCTCTGAAGTGGCCTCTTGGGATCAGGCCAGACACCCCAGGGTGTTAAAAGTGCCCTGGAGACCCAACTTCAAGCACATAAATTAATCTGTACAGGGCCTTCAGTTCCTAACAGATAAATACCCAGTACCATTTGGGAGGTCATGGCACATCTGAGACCCCCAGGCAGAGCAGACCAGCACGGTGCTGCGTTCACACCAGCCCTGCCCTGTCCTGGTGTAGCAGTTACAGGCCAGGTGAGGCTCCTCACAGCACCTGAAGTGACACTGCGGAGCCTGTTTCCAGACACCTGAGCCCTGCTCTGTGCAGCCAGGTGTGAGCTAACTGTCCATGCATGGACTTCTAGGTGTTACAACCAGGATTAAAATAAGAATTTAAGGCATTTTTCCCAGGTCCCGTGTCCTATCGGCCAGTTTCATGCATATCCATAAGATATTAGGATGTGAGACAGCGGAAGCGGCACTAAGTCAGTATGTTAAACACCTGAATTTCTCTGTGGTGTTTAGACTCTTCACTCTCATGCTGAGCTCCACCTGCATCTTCCCTGGCCCTGGCAGCAAGAAGGAGGCCCAGGGGAGGTGGGGTGGGACAGGATGGTGAGGGGCTGTGAGGTGACCACAGAAGAGGTGAGGTTCCAGAAGAGATGATGTCTCCGCACAGACAGGAGTGACAGTGGGCTATCCCACTGTCCAAACATGCTGGCTGTTTTCCCTATGGGCCTGAGTTATGGGTTTTGTCTATCCCACTGTGTTTGAACAAGGCTGAAGAACAACAGCCCTTTTCCCCGAGTGTATTCAGTTTGTGTGGCAAGGTTTTGGTAGCGGGGGGGGGTTACAGGGGTGGCTTCTGTGAGATGCTTCTAGAAGCTTCCTTTATGTCTGATAGAGCCAGTAGCAGCTGGCTCCAAGATGGACCCACCGCTGGCCAAGGCTGAGCCTATCAGCAGTGGTGGTAGTGCCTCTGGGATGACATATTGAAGAAGGGGGAACAAAAAAACCTGTGCAACTGCAGCCAGAGAGAGGGGTGAGAATACGTGAGAGTAACAACCCTGCAGACACCAAGGTCAGTGAAGAAGGAAGGGGAGGAGGTGCTCCAGGCGCTGGAGCAGAGATTCCCCTGCAGCCCCTGGTGAAGACCATGGTGAGGCAGGCTGTCCCCCTGCAGCCCAGGGAGGGTAACGGTGAAGCAGATATCCCCCTGCAGTCCATGGAGGACCCCCATGCCAGATGGATACTTGAAGGAGGCTGTGACCCCATGGAAAGCGTATGTTAGAGCAGGCTCCTGGCAGGACCTGTGGACCCATGGAGAGAGGAGCCCACACTGGGGCAGGTTTGTTGGCAGGACTTGTGACCCCACGGGGGACCCACGCTGGAGCAGTTAATGAAGAACTGTAGCCCATGGGAGGGACCCATGATGGAGAAGTCTATGGAGGACTGCCTCCTGTGAGAGGGACCCCAGGCTGGCGCAGGGGAAGAGTGTGAGGAATCCTCCCCCTGAAGAGGAAGGAGCGGCAGAGATAACGTGTGATGAACGGCCCACAACCCCCATTCCCTGTCCCCCTGCGCCACTCAGGCGGAGGAATTAGAGAAAAATCAGGAGTGAAGTTAAGGCTGGGAGGAAGGGAGGGGTAGTGGGGAAGGTGTTTTAAGATTTGTTTTTTATTTCTCATTACCCTACACTGATTTGATTGTTAATAAACTAAGCTAATTTCCCCCAGTTGAGTCTGTTTAGCAGAATATGGTAACTGCTGAGTGATCTCCCCGTCCTTAGTTCGATCAATGACCCTTTCGTTATATTTTCTCTCCCCTGTCCAGCAGAGGAGGGCAGTGATATAGTGGCTTTGGTGGGCACCTGGCATCCATCAGGGTCAACCCAACACACCAAGGCAGCCAGGGCTGGGTGTTCCATCAGCCCTGGCTCCCTCCAGTGATGTGGTGGCCGTGACACAGCGGGTAGAATGTTGGTGGTGGCCGAGTCACAGGGGGTAGGTGACACGGCTGCCCAGGATGGGTATAAAAAAGGCTGCGCAGTCAGGTGGACCCAGATGAAGGCCAGCAGACAAGTGAGTGAGGACTGGGACAAGAGGGCAGGGAGGAGGGCAGGGAGGGGAGGGCAGGTCTGCAGGGCCCGGGCAGGGATGCAGGGGTAACCCATGGCACGACAGATGGCGGCTGCTTCTCCTCTGTCTTCCAGAGCTGAACACTCATACAACGACAGAACCCAACCATGGCACACTCCTGCCCTTGGACACTAACAGAGATTTGCTACCTTCCACACGGAAAAGATGTTGAGTTAAGGCATCAGGAGGATGGCAGAGCCCTGGGAAGGAGTTGCCCATGGTGAGCCAGGGTGGCTGCTGCTTTGTTTGTTAGCCTGCCTTTTAGAGCCGCAGGCCCAGACATGATCAGGACCAGAACACGGCACACTCCTGTCCTCAGCCACACACAGAGAGGACTTTCAACCTTCTAAGAGGACACACATGCTCTGATAAGACATCAGGAGGCTGGCAGAGCCCTGGGCAGGGTTTGCCCACGGTGAGCCAGGGTGCCTGCTCCCTTGCTTGTAACCCTGCCTTTTGGAGACACAAGCCCAGACAGGATCAGGACGAGAACATGGCACAGTTCTCATCTCCTCAGCCACATGCACAGAGAGATCTGCTCCCTTCTACAGGGCAACAGATGCTGAGTTGAGGCATCAGGAGGCTGGCAGAGCCGTGGGCAGGGGTTGCCCATGGTGAGCCAGGGTGGCTGCTGCCTTGTTTGTAATTCTGCCATTTACAGCTGCAGGCCCAGACAGGATCAGGACCAGAACATGGCCCACTCCTCATCTTGACCACAGAGACAGAGAGATTTGTTGCCTTTTACAAGGACATAGATGCTGAAATAAGGGATCAGGTGCTGGCAGACCCCTGGTTAATGGTTGCCCATGGTGAGTCAGGGTGCCTGCTGCCTTGTGTGTTCTCCTGCCCTTTAGAGCTGCAGGCCCAGACAGGATCAGGACCAGAACATGGCGCATTCCTTTGCTCAAAAAGAGTCATAGATGAACTCTACCTTCTGCAAGGACAGAGATGCCGAGTTAAGGCATCAGCAGGCTGGCAGAGCCATGGGCAGGGGTTGCGCATGGTGTGCCATTGTGGCAGCTGCTTTGTCTCCTGCCATTTACAGCCACAGGCCCAGACAGCATCAGGACCAGAACATGGTGCACTCCTGACATCAGCCACACACAAACAGAGAATTTCTTCCTTCTACAGGGACACAGATGCTGAGTTAAGGCATCAGGAGGAAGTCAGAGCACTGCGCAGGGTTTGCCCATGGTGAGCCAGGGTGGCTGATGCTTTGTTTGCTATCCTGCCATTTACAGCTGCAGGCCAGACAGGATCAGGACCTGAACATGGCGCACTCCTGTCCTCAGCCACAAAAAAAGAGAGTTTTGCTCCCTTCTCCAAGGACACAGATGCTGAGTTAAGGTATCAGGAGGCTGGCAGAGTCGTGTGCAGGGTTTGCCCATGGTGAGCCAGGGTGGCTGATGCTTTGTTTGTTTTCCTGCCATTTACAGCTGCAGGCCCAGACACGATCAGGACCAGAACATGACGCAATCCTGACATCAGCCACACACTGAGAGAGATCTGCTACCTTCTACAGGAACGCAGAGGCTGAGTTAAGGCATCAGGAGGCTGGCAGAGCCACGGGCAGGGGTTGCCCATGTTGAGCCAGGATGGCTTCTCCTTTGTTTGTAATCCTGCCTTTTAGAGCCTCAGGCCCAGACATATTCTGGACCAGAATATGGCGCAGTCTTCCTCAAAAAGAGTCATAGAGTATTGCTACCTTCTACAAGGACATAGATGCTGAGTTAAGGCATCAGGTGGCTGGCAGTGCCCTGGGTAATGGTTGCTCATGGTGAGGCAGGGTGGCTGCTGCTTTGATTGTTATCCTGCCTTTTAAAGCCGCAGGCCCAGACATGATCTGGACCAGAACATGGCACACTCCTCTGCTCAAGAAGAGTCATAGATGAATGCTACCTTCTACAAGGACAAAGATGCTGAGTTATGGCATCAGGAGGCTGGCAGAGCCATGGGCAGGGGTTGCCCATGGTGAGCCAGGGTGGCTGCTGCTTTGTTTCTTCTGCCATTTACAGCTGCAGGCCCAGACAGGATCAGGACCAGAACATGGCTCATTCCTCATCTAGACCAAAGAGACAGAGAGATCTGCTCCCTTCTGCAGAGACACAGATGCTGAGTTAAGATATCAGGAGGCTGGCAGATGCCTGTGCAGGGGTTGCCCTTGGTGAGCCAGGGTGGCTGCTGCCTTGTTTGTTCTCCTGCCTATTAAAGCCTCAGGCCCAGACAGGATTAGGACCAAAAAATGGCGCGCTCCTGACCACAGCCACACACAGAGATATCTGCTCCCTTCACAGGACTCAGATGCTGAGTTAAGGCATCAGGAGGCTGGCAGATGCCTGCACAGGGGTTGCCCATGGTGAGCCAGGGTGCCTGCTGCCTTTTTTGTTATCCTGCCTTTTAGAGCCGCAGGCCCAGACAGGATCACGTCCAGAACATGGCCCACTGTTCATCTCGGCCACAGAGACAGAGAGATTTGTTGCCTTCTCTAAGGACACAGATGCTGAGTTAAGGCATCAGGATGCTGGCAGAGCCGTGGGCAGGGGTTGCCCATGGTGAGCCAGGGTGGCTGATGCTTTTTTTGCTATCCTGCCCTTTACAGCTGCAGGCCCAGACAGGGTAAGGACCAGAACATGGCGCACTCCTCATCTTGACCACATGCACAGAGAGATTTGTTGACCTCTACAAGGACACAGATGCTGAGTTAAGGCATCAGGAGGCTGGCAGAGCCGTGTGCAGGGGTTGCCCATTGTAAGCCAGGGTGGCCGCTGCCTTGTTTGTTCTCCTGCCTTTTAGAGCCACAGGCCCAGACAGCATTAGGACCTGAACATGGCGCACTCTTGACCTCAGCCACACACAAATAGAGAATTTCTTCCTTCTACAGGGACACAGATGCTGAGTTAAGGCATCAGGAGGCTGGCAGAGCCGTGTGCAGGGTTTGCCCATGTTGAGCCAGGGTGGCTGCTGCTTTGTTTGTTAGCCTACCTTTTACAACCACATGCCCAGACAGGATAAGGACCAGAACATGGTGCACTCCTTTCCTCAGACACAAGCACAGAGCGATCTGCTTCATCTACAAGGACACAGATGCTGAGTTAAGGCATCAGGAGGCTGGCAGAGCCGTGTGCAGGGGTTGCCCATGGTTAGCCAGGGTGGCTGCTGCCTTGTTTGTTCTCCTGCCTTTTACAGCTGCAGGCCCAGACTTGATCAGGACCAGAAAATGGCCCATTCCTTTCCTCAGCCACATGCACAAAGATATCTGCTCCCTTCTACAAGGACAAAGATGTTGAGTTAAGGCATCAGGAGGCTGGCAGAGCCATGTGCAGGGGTTGCCCATGGTTTGCCAGGGTGCCTGCTGCCTTTTTTGTTATCCTGCCTTTTAGAGCTGCAAGCCCATACAGTATCAGGACCAGAACATGGCGCACTCATCTCCTCAGCCACATGTTCATAGACATCTGCTACGGTTGCCCATGGTGAGCCAGGGTGGCTGATGCTTTGTTTGCTATCCTGCCTTTTAGAGCTGCAAGCCCATACAGTATCAGGACCAGAACATGGCGCACTCATCTCCTCAGCCACATGTTCATAGACATCTGCTACCTTCTGCAAAGATGCAGATGCTGAGTTAAGGCATCAGGAGGCTGTTAGAGCCCTGGGCAGCACTTGCCGATCGATCATGAGCTCGGGTGGCTGCTGCTTTTTTTGTTTTCTTGCCTTTTACAGCCGCAGACCCAGAGAGGGACAGAGTTGACCATGGACACTCTCTTTCCCTCCCTCCACAGTCAGTCACTGTGAATTTTCTGTAGCTTTTCACAGTGCTATTGACCTGAGGGCAATGAAGCCCCTGTCTGCACTGCTCCATTGTCCTACAGGCAGCTGTACGCTCTCGAGAGCTGTGGACAAGTGTAGCTCATCACCACTCACACTGTGTCTATCCATCTGAATCAGACCTTGTAATAAAATTTTCTGTTTCATGAGCCATTGGCTTGTTCTTCTGGTTTGTGTGGTCAGTTTAGGGAGAACATCCTCGGCCTTTTTCTTATTGTCCTTGTTTCTTTATTATATTGAATTTATATATCTTTGTATATGTTCATATATGTGCTATATATATATATATATGCACATCTTTATACACATGTATGTTTTCTGATCACTTCAGGTGATCAATTTATGTGCCGAAGCATCAGATTTCTTTGTACCCTTGCTTTATCTAACAGTGACCCATGCTCTTTAAATAGGACAGTCATGTGTGAGTTTTTTCTTTCTAACTTAAACAAGAGCATAAAAAGAGATGAATATTTAGCATACATATATTTCAGTTTACTATTTTAATTTCTCAAGGGAAATATTTCTGTTTCTCAACAGGCTTTTATTAAACACCAGTTTCCTGTATCTAAGTGCTATGATACTGGTGATTTATTACAGAGAGGCACATATGTCTTGGGATTACAGGTTTGCATTGCAGCCAAACCATGTAACAGCTAGTTTGTCGTCCCTTTACAAATTTTAAGTTCTCATTTTCAGTCTAGGCTATTAAATGCACTAAGTACTCTCATTAGGATTTACTATTTAAGCTGTTATTTCCCAGAAAGGCAAGGATAGCAAAAACATTCAAAATACTAGTAAAATCCCTCTTTCTATATTCTTGAGTATTCTTGAGAGCAATACTCAAATATACTTTAAATTCCAAGACTGTTCTAGCAACACATTTTCACTTAGAAAATACGGGAGTGTATGACTTTTTAGTAACAAGTATTAAAATCACCACGGGAACAGAAACTGGAATCTGTGTATCCTGCACCTCAGACAGTACCAAAATGTGGTTCCACTCTCTTACATATAGAGACACTTTCACCCTCTCCCTCAATTACTGATAAAAAAAAATCAAATGTTATTTAGTTCCTCTTGCCGAGCAATGTAAATACCATGAGAAAAAACTGCAGATGAGAATAAATTTTCCTGTACTTTCAATTCTATATAACTTTCAATTCTATAACTTAAATAGTGTCATTCCTCATCACTCAGCTTTCCTGCTGCCATCCTTGATATAATTCCAGGTCAATAAATACACCATGAAAAAGAATGAATTCCTGGAAACCTGGGAACACAGAGGTAGACAGGAAGGAAATAGAACTGTGTTCAAAGATTTGTATTGAAGCTGCATTGGCAATATAATTTTTAGTGTCTGATAATTCTATGTGCCCTACTTTAAAGAATAAAAGAAATAATGTTATTTTAATTTTTTTCTTAAATAATATTTTTAAAATATAATTTTCTGCAGAAGGAGAAGTTGTAGCAAATTCTACATTGCACTAGTCACTTGCACCAAATATTGTTAGTGTAGTTTGACCACTGTCTGCAATGTTACAGTACCATTAGAGCTGTATGACTGGCATAAATAGTCGTCTTGGTGCCATCTTCTCAGCCTGAGGTACTGGTGGGAGGAAACAGCTCTTTTTCACTCTGGTATTTTTCACTGAACAGACAAGGTATCTGAGGGGATATGCTCAGGCAGCATGTGAATATGGGGGAAGGAGGTATTCCTTCAGGTCTTCTCCATTTCATCTGCTCATGTCCCTTTAGTACTTTTTGTACTGTAGATGCTGCTGCTGATGGCTTTGCTAACCCGTCTGAAGGTGGGCTAGAGAGATCTTTGGAGAAACCATTTGTTTTCTGCTGTTATTCTGATACATTGACAAAATTTGTCCAAATGACAGTTGGAAAAAAGGTGATGGCAACTCTCCTTTGAAAGCAGAGTAACTCAGCAAAATTTAAGGACCACAATTCTTTACAGGACCAGAAAAACAATGTTTCCTTATCTCTCTACTTTTTTTTTTTTACCCATCTTTCAAAGGCCTGTTGAACCCATGTGGAGCTGGAAGAATTTTCTAAAGAAAAGTTACAAGATACTGTAAAATGATAGAATTTCTAAAGCAGCCTAAAAGGAGGGGGTCACTAACAGATCTTCCATCTTAAAATACGCATTGGACTCTGTATATAGACCCTACCCAGAAAAATACCTACTTGACATATCATGGACCAAAACATATACCAATGATCTGTCATTCCTGGGTACTAATAAGTTCAGGATACATTAAGAAAGTTGCAGGAGTTGCTGATAAGGCTATATATGTTGCTGAAATGTGCATATCATCAGCATTTATTAAAATAAAACAAAGGTGTTTCATTTAAAATTGGTCCTATAAAATGAAAGACACTTTTTGGTAAAGGTGGATCAGGTTTTAGTGCTACTCATTATCAAACTTGCTTTTGAATTTCTTTCTTCCTTGGTTTGTTTTCAGTTTGTGCTTTTTGTATGCACTGGCGGTGATG
>WEKW01020899.1:69605-81143 GCA_013389905.1 Sula dactylatra | reverse complement strand
TCTCCAAAGGAAAAGCCTATGAAATGCTATTGCCATAGTTATAGTTGTCTCTGTTACCCTGTTTATCTTTTCAGAGATTTCTTTTTGTCTTTAATAAAAAAAAATACTGTTTTTTAACCTTTGATTCGTAATTGCAAATGGTAAAAAATAGCTCGTATTGCTGGAAAAACTAAATGCGTTTCCAGGCTTTATATGTAAGGATTATAACCACTGTTTTATTATTTTGCAGTGACCTCCTTAAATCTAAATCTCATCCTCATTGCTGCCATCACAATCCCAGCAAAAGGGGACAGCAGGGGAGGGAGAAGTTCCTCTTAGGGATGGGCATGCAGAAGAATGTTGCATGAATGGGTGATAAAATGTCGGTACTCATAAATGTAAACTAATGTACATGTTAAAAACAGTCCTCCCATTACATCTGTAATGGTGTGCTGTGTTTTTGGTTTTATCGCTCAAGAATGAGATCTCTGAACTATAATAGGTTGTGCTCTGAAAATGTCACTTCAGTGCTGAGTAGCTATCAGAAAAGCAAATATGACATTAAGAATTATTAGGAAAGGAAAAGAGAACAAAAGCAAATATCATTGTATCACTGTATGAATCTATTGCCTTTATCTTGAATCTGGTATGCTGTTCTGGTGTCTCAAAAAGGACAAAAGAAAGCTAGAAAGGGTACAGAGAAAGGCAGCATGGATGATCAAAGGTATGGAAGGGGTTTAGTACCAGGACTTGTCTAAGTAGATCAGGGCTCTTCAGCCTTGAAAGAAAACACTAATGAGGGGGAAGGTGGGGGATGAGATAGGAGGTTATCAAAGTGAGTGGCATGAAGGGACATAAAGAGGTTCATTGTTTCTCATAATTAAGGTATGAGGAGTGAAATTATCAAGTGGCAGATTCAGAACATACCAGGGGTGTACCTATCACAGTACACGTAGTCAATTTGTAAAGCTCTTTGCTAAATTCTATTGATTTTGGCCAAAGCTTAGAAGCGTTCAAAAAAGCAATTTTATAAATTCCTGGAAGAGAAATCCAACAAAGCAACTATGCATGAAATTCACCTCTGGCTCCTAGGCCCTGGCTCAAAACGTCAAGGAAATCTTGAAGGAAATATCACTTTTCTGGTCTTCTCCACACATCCACTCCTGGCTACTAGTGGAGACAGGGTACTAAGTTGGAGCTGTATTTGCCCTTCCCCAGTACAAAAAGTTCTTAAGTTATGGAGTTGGTCTGTGCTGGCTCTAAGTCATGTGAGTGGAGGAGGAGTAACCTCCTTAGAAACTTTGGACATAAACTCGAATACAACTCCTGCAGTCTGTGCTAGGAGGTGAACATAAAGAATTTAATTTTGTGTTCCACTATAAAATAACATTGCGCTGAATGCTCCAGTTTAAAGCTGTTTTAGAGAACAGGCAGAGCTGACTGCTGTCGTTGACCATGTCTTTGACTGTGGGTTTTGCAGATGATGCAGGTTCCAAATTCCTATGGCTTTTCTAGAATTTTTTCTCGTCTTTTACAAAGGGACTGCAAATAGCTTGTGTCCATGGTTTGTGCAGTATTAAGAGTGCTTATGTGGATCATAACTGATGAAGATGCATGATTGGCTAATGTTTAGGAATGTCTTCACCTTGGTTTGTTTCTCTGCCAAAAATCATGCATTTTAGAGCCAAAAGATTTTAAAATGTAGATGGAAGAATATAGACAGAACCTCTGAGACAGAGTCTAAAAATAGGGACTAGTTGGTTTTCCTTTAGTCATGCACTGTGAGCTTTAACACCTCAACCATATACATATAAAGGTTGCTGTGAATTCAGTCCTTTGGCAACTGAAGGCTCATTGCCTCTCAACAGACCTACTGTGGGAGAAACTTAGCAAGTGGAACTTGTCTTGCTTGAATTCTTTGCACTGACCTGGGAATTTGCTAGAAGTTTTCTGCACTGTTTTGTCTGAGGGTTGTTTGAGGCAGCACTACAGAAAGGCTATTTTTATTTTGTGTTATTTTTATTTTTCTGAACATGAAAAAGAGGAAAAAACAGAATCAGCAGTTTACCTGAGACGGCTTTTCCAATCTAGTCTAGAGAAACATATGGAACAATAAGGTAATTAAAACTCATATTGTTTTCCTTTACCAGTTAAAAATACATTTGTTGAATTGATAAACATTTATGATGTTGGTTCTTCAGCTATAATGCCCCTCAGGGGAACTTGTAGTAGGATTGGGAGTGATTTCCCAATCATTTCCCTATCGGTGAATATGGGGTAGGAAACAAGTTAATGTCTAGAGTACTTGCAGTCAGGTTTAATAACATGGGAGAAGGACTTAGCTCCTTCTGTGTTTCAGGTTCTTTGTCTGGTAGCAGAGCTTCTTCCCCTCTGCTCTGTAAGAGCAGAAGATAAGTGCTGCAGATGATTCTGGCCTTTTTCAGCCTGAACAAGAGAAAGCTAAAGGGGAGCTTGCACTACCTAAGGGCTGGTTATAGAGAAGATGGAGCAAGACTTGTGCATGCACCCACGCTGCAGCAAGGGAAATTTTGTGTGATCATATGAAAAACTTCTCAGCTCTGAGGGTGATCAAACACTGGAGCAGGTTGCCCAGAGAGACTGAAATCTCCATTCTGGGAGATTTTCAGAATTTGGATGGACAATCCCTGGGCAGCCTGACCCAACTTTGAAGATGGATCCATCTTTGAAGTTGGCCCTGCTTCCAGCAGGAGGTTGGACCAGATCATTTCCAAAGGTTTCTGTCCAACATTTACAATTGTGTGAGTGCATAAGCCTGTGTAATCTAGTCCTATATGGCCTGCAAAGAATATGCAACTGCCATATTACTCTTGAACTTGAAATCTGTTTACAGAACTTTGTTTGTTATTGCAGAAAACCCCATTATTCTGTAAATTCTGCCTCACCTTGGCAATTAAGTAATTCTCCTGGGTTGGTTTAAAAAGTGACTTCCTATAAATTATTACTGTATTCTTGTGGATGTATTCTCTGTTGAAGACTATTGACCATGTTCGTCTCTCTTGGCACATAAATGCCAGAAATACATGTTTTATTTGTGTATTTTGTGAACTCCCATACCTTCTGTACTCCACCAGGCCTATCAAAAAAATTTTTTTTGTACTGGCTTGACAAACGAACATGTTTTGGGTATTTCTGGTTTGTGTGGATTTCTTTTCTTTTTAGGATTACAGTTTGCAATAAGAGGGGTATATTCTGAAAATTATGTGGACACTGGCAAAAGATTTATCTAATAGTTTATGGCAGGATCTCTCCAGGAATCAAAATTAGGCTGATTGGTCCGTCATTCCATCAGGCCTCCCTTTTCTCCTCCTGAAGAGACAAATGCTATATTTGCCCTTCTCCAGTCCTCTGGGACCTCCCCTGTCCTCCAGAAGCTCATGAAGGTAATTGTTAATGATTTAGAAATCGCTATGTAGTTTCTCTAAGGTGAATTTAATAAAGCCTAGCCAATTTGAACACATCTATCTTATCTAAATATTCTTTAATGTATTCTTTGCATAATTTGGCTTACAATCCAGTTTTTTTTCTTTAAGTGGTCTTGAATGTCTTGTTAAGATTTACCATTTTGTGAAGGCTGGAGTGAAGGAGGTATTAGATAATTGTTTTACCTTTCCCTTCATTGTTTTCTCTCCTTTTCTGTTACCACTGACCTGCTTGTTTTCTTTTTGTGTTTATTAGGTGTTTTAAAATTCTTCATTTTGTCCCTTTTGTCTCTTGCAATTTGAAACTCATTTTATACTTCAGCTTTTTCTGTTGTGTATCCTTTTTCTGATTTATATACTTTTTCTCTATATTATTCCTTTGTTATATGACCTTGATTTCCTTTTTTGTATGATTATTTTTTGACAGCCAATCATTGAAGATTTCCAAGTGCAATGGCCTATTCTTCCATTTCTTTTGGACAATTTGTGCATTTAATGTAACCTTCTCGCATAAACTGCCAGCATACCTGCACATGTTTATCCTCAAGTCATCTTTCGAAAAGGTCTTTAACCAGTTTCCAGAGTTTGCTGAAATCTGTTGGTTTTGATGGTGGTGGTGTGTTGGGAGGGTGTTTCTGTTTTATTTCTGTAGGTGTCATATCTCATTTTTTCTAACAAACAAGTTTGTGACTGCTTTCCCCAGAAGACCTCTCTTCATATTGTTAATACATTCTTTCCTGTTAGATAGCATCAAACCTAAAATAACCACTCTCATGGTAGCTTCTTCACTCTGAAATGACAATTTGCCTCCAGTGTAGTGTCCTGACAAGTTAAGTCTTAGTTTTCTCATGTGGTACCTAGGTATTCAAAGTCTCTGCCACATCCACTATGATCCCCTTTAGATGTCTTTAAAGTTTCTCATCCACAAAACCCAACACACTCCTCCCGCCCCCCTCCAAAAGAAAAAGATGTAGTCCTTTTCACTTTCTGGCTCACTTTAGTATATCTGCTCTTTTCCTTTTTTTTTCTGCACCCGTTCCGCAAGATTTTCACCAAACTTTTTTTTTAAATCTGTTTCTCTATATTATAGCATTTATATGTGTTCTTGAAACTAAGCATATTTGCACTTCTATTCCATTGAGAAAGCTTCCTAAACAAGTGACTTGTTCCACTCCAGTATTCCAGACCTGTGATTTGCCTCACAAAGCTCTGCCATGCTGGTTATGTCTTCACTTGTGAATTAATGTCATTCTTTTTACTTTCTTCCTGCTGTAGCTGTAGCCCATATAGGTCCCTCTCACGTTCACCAGGTTGTGATGCCACTCTTTCTGCATGTCCAAGGAAACTTAGTCATTGTGTTTGAGGACTTTGACCAATTCAATTAAATACTTTCAGTACTTTGCAGCCATCCGGACATCGACGCTACATCTCTACTACTATCAGGTAACTGATTTGGGCATCTAACTTAGCTAAATTAGAATCTTTGTTCTGCTGTTCCTGTTGGTGACAGTGCCAGCTTAGCTGTTACTTGGCCGTACCATGTGAGGTTAACTTTTTGCAAAGTAGCTTTTTCTTTAGAACCAATATAATATTTGTGTGCGTTTACCTCTATCCCAGGAGCTCTGGCTCTCTCCTGATCACAGCCTTTACTTGCAACTTTGAACTTTCCTTTCCTGATGAAAAAGTCATTTTTGTAGATCTTTGTACCCTCTCATCCATCAAAAACTTGCAGTTTCCTGCAAATTTTCTAAGTCTGAAAAGTGAGTAGAACCTAAATGGTAATCTGAAGAAACACTCTCCCAAAGGGAATGTCAAATGTACACAACTGTGTTGTTCATCTAAAGGAAGCTGCCAGAATTCTCTTAGTGCATCAGGCACAGTTCTTCAGCTGTCCTTCCAACAAGGTTTCCCCTTGTATGGGAAGAAATTTCTCAGTTCTTATCTGCTTGTTTAAATCTTTTGCGTCTCTACATGACCAAATGATCAGTTGACTGATTGGTTTGTTCTTTTTTCTCTTCTTTCTTCCTTTGTTCTTCTCTTCTGTGTCTTGCACATGTAAACACCCTGACCTTCTCAGAGTTATTTCGGTATTTCCTTAAGGTGTCAGCAATGTTTCTAGGAGTGTCAACTGTGGGATGATTGGATGCCTTCACCTGAGCTCTGTACAGTATTTATAGACTCCTTCCAAAGCTGTAAGGCATCTACAAATGTTTCATCAGCTGTTTCATCCTTTCCTAATGAGTACATGCTTTGGGCAAGACCAAAAATTTAGTATGATACAAATACCATGAACTTCCATCACATATTGATAAAGCTGTGTTCAATACTCAATGAAGATAAAACCTGGACAGTAAGCTCTGCATTTCAAACACTTAGTTTTCTTGATTTTATTTTTCTTTTATTGAATTTACTTTTTTTTTCAGTGATAATGTTGTTGACTCTCATACTACCCTGACTCGTGTTCTCACATCCAATTTAAAATTGGCAAGTGCCTATATATTTCAGGGCTCCTGATCACGGATCCTGAACCATCATCCACTACAAGATCGTCTTTGCCCCCTGAAGCACTCCTAGTTTTGATAAATAAGACTTTTTGTTCTGTTAGGAATAGTTAAATGATCAAAAAAAGAATATTCCAGGTAAATAAATGACTTTGCCTGATAAGTGAAAAGTGACATGAACAGGAGCAGCTGCAATCCTGCAGGGAGGGGCAGAGGAATCAGAAGCTCTTCTCCATACCACAGCAGAAAAGAAACCCTGAAGAGACTGGAGAAATGAGGCCAGAGCCCTCTGCCAGAGAAACCCTTCTACTGTAGGTGGCAAGATTAAATAGTAATTGGGGTTTGGATTATGCTACAAAATCACAAAAAGACCTACGTGTTGTTTCAGTCACAGACACACATATTGCAGAATTTTCTTAAGACCATTAAACAGAATTTTATTTCAAAACTGAGAAAGTACACATTTAGGGACAATTCCAAATTCCATCAAAATGTTTTGAGCAGTATGTGGCCGTACTGGCAGGTCCATTTGCAGCGTAGAAACTACATTTACAATACTTACACTAAAATAAATTATTTTTATTTTGGGAAGAACAGTAATTCTCTCAGTAAAAATTGTCAGAAAATTCCTCTCTGGTATTAACCGTCAAAACATTTCTGTAAGTTGTTGGAATCATGAAATTAAGGGGGGTGTTTTGTATGCTCTCCTGTTATATGAATTTAGAGATAATTTACAGTCATTAATGTAGATCAGTTTTCAAATTGATAATCCAGACAGAAAGCCAGTTTTTAGCTTAATTTTTAGAGGTTACTAATTGTTGCAGAATACTAAAAATCCATGTGAAAAAAATGGAATATTAACAAGTACTCATTTATCTAATTTTTGCCAGATTTTATCCCTCTGCTTGGTAGAGAGAGCAATTCCTTTTTTTATCAAGCTGCCAAGGATCTTTAGTCTTTTGGTAATGCAACATAGTCATGAGATTCATCAGACTGTCAGATCTGTGAACCCTAGCTGCATTCAAAGGGTGCTTAATAATTCAAAAAGGAAGTTTCTTGTATCTTTGCAGCAAAAGATGAAGTGACTGGTTAGTCCCTACTATTAAAGTAGTCATCAATATGTGAAAGTCCAAGTTTGAAATATCCAGTATTTAAACAAATATTTTTATTTTAATTCATTCTACCACTTATACTCTGGGATTATATTTCTAATTATATCCTTTATTTAATAAATGTTTTACATTTGAAAAGTCTTAGATCTTCTCTCTTAATACACAGAGAATTAGAATCAAATTCTGAAACTTTGGGGTAAAGTCCAGTATGTATAGTAGATTGGTTTTTATTCCATATTAAAAAAAAAAAAGAAAAAAGTATAAAATTGGTTCCAAATGATAGGATTTTAGACAATTTTATATATGTATCAGATAATCTTGCCAGTACATTAAGCAACACGTTTCAGCCTCAGCTGCTTTTTGACAACAGAAATTGATAGTTGTTAGCACCTTTCTGTATTCTGCTATCAATTATGCAGACTTGTTTTCCTATAACAAAGTCAGTCATGGGGCATAATTTGTGAGATACAAATAATTTCAGACAGACTCAGCAGCCTGCTTGTATTGGGTTTGCGTGGCAAGGTTTTGGTGGCAGGGCGGCTTCTGTCAGAAGCTGCTAGAAGCTTCCCCTACGTCCGATAGAGCCCGTGCCAGGCACCTCCAAGATGGACCTGCTGCTGGCCAAGGCTGAGCCCATCAGCGATGGTGGTAGCATATTTAGGAAGGGTAACATATTTGAGAAGGGAAAAAAACCCTGCACAACAGCAGCTGCAGCCAGAGAGAGGCACGAGACTATGTGAGAGGAACAACCCTGCAGACACCAGGGTCAGTGAAGAAGGAGGGCGAGGAGGTGCTCCAGGCACCAGAGCAGAGATTCCCCTGCAGCCCGTGGCGAAGACCATGGTGAGGCAGGCTGTGCCCCTGCAGCCCATGGAGGGTAACAGTGGAGCAGATCTGCACCTGCAGCCCATGGAGGACCCCACGCTGGAGCAGGTGGATGTGCCCCAAGAGGCTGTGACCCCGTGGGAAGCGTACGCTGGAGCAGACTCCTGGCAGGACCTGTGGCCCCATGGAGAGAGAGGAGCCCAGGCTGGAGCAGGTTTGCTGGCAGGACTCGTGACCACATGGGGGACCCACGCTGGAGCAGTCTGTTCCTGAAGGACTGCGCCCCGTGGGAGGGACCCACGCTGGAGCAGTTAATGAAGAACTGCAGCCTGTGGGAAGGACCCATGTTGGAGAAGTTCATGGAGGACTGTCTCCCATGGGAGGGACCCCACGCTGGAGCAGGGGAAGAGTGTGAGGAGTCCTTCTCCTGAGGAGGAAGGAGCGGCAGAGACAGTGTGTGATGAACTGACCACAACCCCTATTCCCCGTCCCCCTGCACTGCTGGCGGGGAGGAGGTAGAGAATATCGGGAGTGAAGTTGGGCCTGGGAAGAAGGGAGGGGTGGGGGGACGGCATTTTAAGATTTGGTTTTATTTCTCATTATCCTACTCTGATTTGACTGATAACAAATTAAGCTAATTTCCCAAAGGTGAATCTGTTTTGCCCGTGATGGTAATTGTTGAGTGGTCTTTCCCTGTCCTTATCTCAACCCACGAGCCTTTTGTTATTTTTTCTCTCCTCTGTCCAGCTGAGGAGCAGAGTGATAGAACGGCTTTGGTGGGCACCTGGTGTAAATAAAGCACTTTTTTTGACAGTGCCATGGTCAGCCCTAGACAACAGTGCCATAAAGCAATTGAAAGCTCTGTACACCTTGCCTCAAACAAAGGCAGCGTGACTGGGTCTCCACTTTCAGGAACCTGTGTCAAATGGTCTGCTCTGAGTGTCAGAAGAAGTTGGGAAGAAGAAAGTAAATGTGAGTTAGCTATGAATTTCTGGAGAAAAAACACGATTTTCCAAGAGGGAAATTTTATGGACAATACCTGCTTAGTTGTTTTCACAAATATGCAGCAGTATTCATCATGGAACACAGGTATCTGAGAGCTAAACCCTCTCAAACTAGAATAAAAGAGGAGTAGGCAAATATGCCACTTTTGGTGAAACAATTCTGTTATTCGAACTACAAATACTTTATAAATATATGTCCCCTTTGATATTCTTTCTTAACACAAAATAAAAGTAGCATGCCTATTACACTTGAGAGGAGACAGATGGGTTATCCTTATCAGGTTCGCTCAGCACTGGAGAAGACGGTGACAAGGGGCAGGGCTGGACAAGTCACTCCAGTGACCTGCAGATCTCTCCCAGCTGCCCTTTTTCCTAAGGGAGCCTTTCTTCACACGGCTGGAAGCACATCTGCCACAGGATCAAAACACAGACACTTTCATCAGGAGGCAGGGGGGCTGCAAGGGAGCTGGCGATGTGCCAGTGGGTGTTTGTGTGTTGCAGCCCATGTTGGGATGAATACCTGTTTTATAATGAAACCCTGGCAGTCTATAACTATCCTGTAACCTAACATGGAGAAATTGTATTGTCTGCCCTGTGTGGTTCATCCTGGCCACGTGGTGCTTCCCTGCCAAAGGATAAGCCTCACTTTACCTCAGCTAGAGACCGTGTTGAACCCACCATTTGTCTTCTGCCAAAACTAGATGATTTTTTACAAACATAGAGGTACTGTGAACCCTTCAAAAGCCTTGGCACAGCTGTAGCACGCTACTGAGTATCTTCTCTACTTTATTTGATCTTTGAGCATGAAGGTACTAAAGCTTGGCATACTCATTCTTTTGTTTTCCAGTGCACTAGTAGTACCTTTTTTCTCTCCAAATTCACAAAACCCATACATATTCCTGGCTCCCATGAACTTAATTGTTCTGTTAATTAAAGATGAACATATACCTTTATTTTTTGAAGTGTTCACTGTTCATTTGCTGTTACAGAAGCAAAGACAGGGCTCATTACATTTTGCTAAGAAGTAAAACACCATAAAATTAGTAAACATAGTAATTTCCCATTTGCGTGCTCTTATCCCCTTGATAAACATGAAGTTGTTTAAACATCCATAAGAAAGTGGAAAGTTTTTAACTACACAGCAAAAAGATGCTGCCATGAATAAACTGATGCATTTGAAGGTCATGTTGTAGTTTTCTACACAGTAGCATCTCTGTAACTACAGATATACATAAATATTTTGGTATTCAGGAGTAATGGCATTAATTTTGATGAATTAGTCTAACTACATTTTTGGCCCTACATTTCTAAAAAATGCCCTCTAATTTTGAATTACTTCTTTCTGGATAATTATTTAGCCAGAACTTTTTAAGTTTTCTGTGAATAAAATGTGATAAAAATACATGAAAATGGTCTATTTTCATGTCAAGTAATGCTAAGATTTGCCTTGTCAGATCTATTTTTCTAAAGTGGCAGCTAGCAGAAGCTCCCAGAGCAGGGAGCTGGAGTTAAAAATGTTGAATCTTACAAATGCCTCTGCCAGCTCAGTCTTTACTTTGCTTTACTTTCTGCAGGACCCCATATTTCTTTTGAAGTTAAAAGATGCTTCTTCAGAACAAGTGTCTTACTATGACTGTGGCTGAGAAAGGGGAAGGTTAGGCTCCAGAAATACCTTTCTTTTTGCACATCTGCTTAGATGCTGATTGTTTTTTGTATTTTTGCTGCAGTCCATTTGAAGTAAATGAATATAAAATATGCTAAACCAGGATTAATTAAAGAGAATGACTTAATAAGCAAGCTGAAGAGATCAGGGGTGAACTCCAAGAAATGTTTTGCAAAATCTACTAAAGTACCCTCCCCTTACTTCAGTTACAGAGAAATAGAAAGAAAATCTTTCATATTTTTAACAAGTTTTACTACTTGCTGCTCCCTTAGTTGTGGTTAAGTACAGCTAAATGTTTGACTCACGCACGTTTAGTTTTCTTATAACGTAGAGATCCTGATGCCTAATCTGTTTTTTAACCCCAATACACCGTATTGACAGGGCAAGTCACCATTTCCTCCATGAACTAAATGTAGGAAGACATGTTCAGCTGTGTCTGTGAAACACTTGAACATGCTGGTGATGAGAACCATGGGAAAGGCACATGGAATGGTGGTTTTGGATCCATTGTATTCCTTGAGGATGTATAGAAAAAAAGGCAGGGGAAACTAACTAAATAGGATTAAAAGAACATGGTCTCATTCCTTTTGTGAAGATGGTCTAAGTATGGACTTAAAGACAAATAAGTAGAGACACTACCTATGAGACCAAATTATGGCTTCACAGTATCTTCTAAACCCATGTCATGTAAAAATATTATTGCAATGGTAAACTCTATAGAGTTATATATGTATGTATAATAATATAAATTCGGACTAATAGGGCAATATTACCTAATGAACTCTAGCTTTGTATGGAGAAATGTCTGTAATACTCTCTCAAAACATTTTGACTCTACTTTTTATCTCTGTGCCATTTCTTAGTTTATTTTGCATTGTGAAACTGGTTAGACAATTATAATAACTCCGTAAACCATACCTGTGTAGTTTTATTGAATATTGTTTGCGGAGGCAGTATCAGCCAATAAAAGAAAACTCTGTTCTGTGTTTGTGT
>WEKW01020899.1:59300-69559 GCA_013389905.1 Sula dactylatra | reverse complement strand
TCTCATGCAAGCTAAATGCATTTTTCATGACATGACTTTATAATTTATTTTTTTTTTTGCATGACCTTCTGTATCCAAAGTTTGAAAGGATGGGAAGAAAAGTAGAAATTTAGGCCTCCCCTCAACCCCCAAACCTGATTCTTATATTTGTGTGTGTTATTTTTAAGATGATTGTTAATGATTTGGAAATGAAGATGATCTGTTAAGTAGTCAGGGAAAACGCTGTGGTGATATTTCCCAGTGTGGCAAGAAAGGATTCGCCAGAAGACATGGTTGGTTGTGATAGACAGGTTCACTGGTACTCATCTGAAGCATAATAGGGACAACTTGGTTAAAGGCAATGCAGGGATATTTTATGAATATTTGTCCTGAGGCTGCATTATAGTGTAAAAAGAGCTGGCTAACCAGTTGCAGCAGCACGGAGCTCCGTGAAGTAAATCGGCTCACTTTCCCAATGTGCTTGCAATGCTTTGGGTACCTGCCTTGGTTTATTTGAATGTTAGCTTTAGTTTGCCTTGCTGGAGAGTGGATACTGGAAGCAGTAGCAAGAAGAGATACTGTTACGTGGTTTTAAGCCAAACAGAATTCCAATTTTGATTCAAGCCTATTCCAATTTCTCATTAAGTTCAAGCAGTTTATCCTACTGAAACAGTGATTTCAGGGCTTTTTTTCTTTCTGTGGGTATCTTTTGGGTATCTGGAATGGACTACCACATAGGGAACTTTGGCATCACAATAATAAATTTTATCTCATAAATTTCCTTTTGCATACTTTTAGGAGCACTCCTAGTACCTCCAGGAGTTCATAAAAGATTACAGTCTCCTTTAATTCAGCAAAATGAAGCAGTATTTAGTAGACTCAGCAAATGATCAGACAATCCAAATTCTGTTTGTAAAATATATGTAACTGCCTAGTAGGTATATTTGTGTGTTTGTATGCATGGATGTTGGACAGTGCAAGTTTGTGTGATTCTATACACGCATCATTACAACTCTCTTCAGTAAGCAGTAGGAGCTATCAGTGGTATCCTTGTAAAATATTGGCTATATATTCCTCCTCATTCCTGTTCAATCCAGGGTTTAGCAGAGTAGAGCATTTAACCTACACTAAACCTAAAAAGCGTTAGTTGAAAATGTCTATTTCAAATTATGCCAAATTTCTATGAACTTCTGACATTTAATAACGAGCCTTTGAACATAGGTAATACCTTGCTCTAAAATGAATAGGTCGTGTCATAGCTGCAGTCACCACAGAGGCAGCTACCGTGCTCTGTTCCTTTAACCACTTTTATTAAATGTTTCTGAAATTAATTTAGAATGTTTTGTAATATATTGAAGTTAAGAGCTGATTATGGATGACCTTGTAGCAGTAGTTTCATAGTAAATGGACTTAAATTCATACATAGCAAAGCATGGATAAATCTGATTTATACTGAAAAAACAACCTTGTTCCATTATCAAAGATAAAGGAGGGTGGCAAGATAGGAAGTTGGTATTGATTTACCAGTACATGACAATAACAATAGAATGATTTCTAAAAGATTTATGTTGTGGGTCATTTTGCTGTTTACATGCATTGCTGAGATAAAAAGTTGAAGGAAATTGCTATTTTTGTAATTAAAAAAAAACCTCCACCATTTTTTCAAGACTGTTTTGAGTGTAGCCAAATATTTATTTTCTCCCACAGTTTTAAATACTTCTGTTTGCTACACACCATTATACTCTTTCCCAGAAGTAATTTATCACTGTATATTTAAATCATGAGTCAGCAAGTCCCAGATGAGAAATGAACCCCTCTGATGTCACACATCATATACATTTTGGCTTGTCTGAATTTCTATAAATCCAAATTTAGCATCATAAGGTTTAGATTCAGGCTTAGGAAGACCAATTGATGCATATGAAAGTACGTACCTGTGTGTTCATATTGAGGACACATATTTTGAGAGAGATCCTCCAGTAGTTTTATTATTCAGTTACACTGTAGACATAGGTTTAGCCAGATGCCTAAATAATCCATATCCTAGATGTCACATAGGATAATCTACATCTAAAATAGTACTTTTAATCAACTGTTTATAATGCAGACACTACTTTGTTTTAAGTCATTTTCACATTATACGTTATTTCCTAAAATGCAATCATTTTCCTTTTGTCTGTTGCAGGAAATAAATTAACCATACTGCTTAGCTTTGCTTAGTTGGTATAGGATAATTAAATCTTTGATTTTTATCATGACTACACAAACTCTTTTCCTTGATGGATTGCTTTGAAACATACTGAAATGAATAATTAATTTTCCTGGAAAAAATAATTCTTATGTTTTCCAAAATACCAGTGATTTTCTCTTGTCTTTAAAAACTGAGATCACTATGTCTAAGAAAGAATTTCACCCTTTGACTTCAAGCGTGAAAGAATAATAGTGTTGTGAGAAGGTAAAAAGTCGCTGATGATCAAAGTAGGTATGTTGTGTTCAAACCTGATAAGAAGTAGTACCTAGTAAGTAGGGGCGAAGAGCGGAAGAAATGAAACATGCCCAGTTCCTTGATCTGTTTCAAATGAGATGGAAAACTGTGCTGGAACATTGCTGTAATCAGGAGGGATTTAGCCATAGATCACAGAAATGTGGTCATGATTTTTGCTTTTTTAAGCAGTGATTCTGAATCTAGAGGATTACACAGTGGGGCTGTAAATGTTTTTGTCTCATGTAATTCTCCATAAGTTAGATTTCATTACATTTGCCTTCTCTCTTGCTCATTTGCACGCACACACAGAAGACATTGGGAAGTAAAAGACCAACATAATTTGCCTTTGAATGCTCTGTGCCATTTCTGTATCTGATTCATTTGCTGAACTGCAGGACACTTACTGCCTGCCTGCGTGTTCCTAAGTTCTTCCTATCAGGCATTATAAAAGAAGGTTTCTTTCACATTTTTGCCCGTGGTTTCTGCAGCATGGTTGTACAACACAGCAAAACATCATTCAAAATTTTTGTGAACTGTTTTGTATTTCAAAATTTTTATTATGGAAAAAAGGACCATTAAAAAATAAATAACTGTGGTGAAGTAAGAAAAAGGACCCTGCAGTGACTTGGAATTCTAGAACACAGAATTAGTCTTCCAAACAGAATCCAGTTCACTGGGGACAACGAGTCTATGGACTCTGACTTCAGCTGTTCATAATTTTCAACTGACTTAGCAAAAAGTTCTTGAGACTTCCTCTTAAAAGGCTTTGCTGCCACACTGTGGAAAAAAAATTTATTCAGTTTAAATTACTGTTACAAATAATGCACAAGCTCAGTTCCTATCTATCCCCAGCATCCACCCCTCAAAAAGACAGCCACAGAACTGTAAACTAAAAATACAATGTTGGGAAAGCTAACAATCTAGTTTCAGTTTTGGCTTTGACCTTAGTTGTATACCCTAAGGAAGAAAAACAATGGTAATAATATGAAGAACATGATTTTCATTGAGTATTGATAGAAATCAATTGAAGGACTCCTCCTATTTATAAATGACAGGTCCAGAAAAACAGGTATATAGAAGAAGAGATATCTCAAGGCACTGTCATTGCAGATATTAAGAAACTGGAAATAAGTTAAAAAAAAAAAGTAGAACCAATAGAATTTTTCAGATATGACTCTTTTGAGTTCTTATTTTCATTTTTTCAGTCTAGATTGATTTCTGTTTTCCTTGAGCCAAGACACTGATTTCTGTATGAGCAATGTAAGGCGTGTCCAAAAGTCAGGAATTCACCATGCTTTTTTTCCTGTTTCTGTTGTTATTTTAATTTGTTTTGTTTCCTGTTTTATTTCTTTCATTTTTATTTTTAAAACATTAGTTCAATGACCAGAACACTAGCCTATAGTAATGCACGGGGGCTAGTGCTTATTACAGATTTCAGTACAAAAGGCACTCAAACTCTGTAAAGTATGGAATAAAAATACCATTTATTGGCACTAACACTAGAAGGGAAAAGAGCATAGTATACATATTTTTACAATCCTTCATATGGACCGATGGGCAGAACACACTGCACAGATCCCACCTTTAGCACTCGTATAGGATTTTCCTAGCAGTGAGCAAGTCTATGCACCATTCCTACTGCCAAGCAAATGTTCACATGAGAACATGCTGCTTCACATCAAGCTAAAGACAAGCACACACAGATGGAGTAATTGCTGGTGCCAAGTGGGAGCTGCCTGCAGGCTCCCTGGGTATGAATAGCCAGTGGAGTTTGTGCTGTGGCCAGTGCTGTGTGTGGGATGGCACAGCCCTGGGTCATGCTTAGGTCACCTGGCAGGGGGATCATTGTCTTCTCCGTGAGCAATGTCTTCCCATTAGCACACCTACACTTGGGAGCCAGGATGTGAGCACTAAATCTTCTTACTGGGCTGGCTTAAGATGTTCTCTATGTTCCTAATTTAAAAATAGCATTTGCATCTTACATGGGATGTTGGTGAAGCAAAGTTACATGATGGGACTTTTAGGCAGTGCAGCAACTCCTGCCATGAATAACTACAAGACTTTAAACTTAGGAAAAAGATTGTTCTCAATACATTTTTCTGGTTACCCTTATCACATCTTTCATTTCACACGTTGTTATTTCTTTACTCTCTACAGATATTATGTTATTTTCTGTACTTCTCCTAGTTTCTTTTATAGTTATTTTTTAAAATTGAACTTTCTGGCTAAGCTGAAGAGGAGAGGAGGAGTGCACTCCAGGCTATATGATGTTCTTCAGTGCGTGGCATGAAAGTGGAAATTAATAAAGAGTAGCTTTCAGGCTTCAAGCAAGGATTGGCTCCATTAATCATAGGCTAAGCCACAGTAAACAGGTAAAATTGAAGCTGAAGATGACACAGTTGAGTTGTATTAATTTGTAACACTTTCAGGATTTTGGTATCTATACTGTCGTAAGAGGTCTTAATAAAAATGAAAACACAGAAGAAAAACACAAAACCATGATGTGTTTTTGGATTATAAAAGATTAAATCAATTTCTAGATTCCCAAACCTGGTAAATCTAGGCATACTGTAAACACTTCAATATAGAAACAGGTAAACGTACAATTAAGATATCTGGGATTGCATGCAGTTAAATAAAAATGTAATCTACTTCTAAAATTGGAGATATTAGAACCAGATTTAACCACTTAAATAACAAAATCTCACAGCTAATGAAAACAATGCTTGTAAAAATATCCATCTTACCTCACTTTTCTTTCTTTTTTTTTCTTTTAACTAGAATTTTCACAAAGCTCCCTTGTGTCCATGTCTAAAGATAGAAAATGTTTAACTGTCTCTTTAGAGAAATGAACTTAAAAATTTGTTATACTGAAAAATTATTCAGTGTATCACTAAACATAAAATCTACTTACTATCTAGTATAATGTTAAGTGTTAATGTTAAGGATAGAGAAAAAGTTCATGAGAAAACTTTTAAAATGCAGATTTTGGAAGAAAAAATAAAGATAAAAGCTAAGGGAAACATTTGGAATGGTAATTTGTATATCTCAGTGTGTCATTAAAAATCAAAAAGCAAAAAAAAAGGAAGTGGTGTTAATATAGCTACCAAAGGGATTCAGCTCACTTCTCTGTAGTTAAAAAAGGTAAAAATAACATTAATCTTGGTTTATAGTGAGCATGTGTGAGACAGTGGAATGCAATAATTGCACTTTTCACATACTTCCCTCAAGGTTAGATTTTTTTGGAATGAGGTTTGCAACAGAAGGTATTTGTCAGTTAATCATCTGGTGTTTTGATGAAATTTTCTGGTTCTCTATCTCATGACTAGTTCCTATGATAATCACAGTTCTAAGGTATAGAAAAACAGATTGTCCTACCTGCAAAGACATGGGTACTATTAGTTTTGAAAATGAGACAAATTTTGTGTGGAAAAAGACACCTAGAAATCTGGTGCGATTTTTTGGGAAAACGATCTTCTTCCATTACTCAAATCTTCTTTGTAATACCATGAGAGGAAGAAATTGTAACGTTGTAGGTAGAACATATGATATTTATTTGGTTTTTTAATAGTCTTAGTAACTAATTTCAGAAATAGTCATGTACATACTGTAACATGGGGATACAAGGTGATTTCCAAACCCTTAAAAAGCATTTTAATCAGTTTGGGATTAATCTCCAGTAAGAAAACAATGACAATATTCTTCTTCACCAGTATTCTCCAATGTACACTTTCTGTAATGAAAAATGCTGAAATTTCTCAGAACTATGGAAAGGAATGATAGCAGTCCTGAATCTACATGTTTTCCTATTTACCAAATAAATAAATAACCACCTAGTTAAGGCTGAACTTCTGAGCATTTTCAAGTCTTAGAACCAGAATCATCAGACATATAAGGTTGGAAGGGACCTCTGTGGGTCGTCTGCTCCTGCTGAAATCAGAACTAAGAAATTAGATCAAGTTGTGAAAATCCCCAGGGATGGACTTTCACAGTCTCTCTGGGCACGCTGTTCCAGCGCTTAACCTCTGTCATGGTGAACTTTAATTTAAAACTATATGTCTAAGGGCTTTTCCATGACTACTCAGAATTTTCCTTGCCATAGCTTGTTCTTTGACTCTTGTCCTTTCACTGTGTGTATCCAAGAAAAATTTGTCTCCATGTTCCCTATAAGCATGTTCCCTATGACCATGTTCCCTTAGGTAGTGGAAGGTTGCTCTTAGATCACTGATAACGGGGACCCTTGGTATTCTTTCCTCCAGGCTGAAAAATCCCAGCTTTCTCAGCAGCTCCTCAATGCCATGTAATCCAGGCCCTTGATAATCTCACCGGCCTTGGCTGGAATTGTTCCATTTGCCAGTGTCTTTCTTGTACTGCAAAGCCTCAAACTGGATGCAGTCCTCCATGTGAGGTTTCACAGGTGCCAAAAAAAAAAATGGAAGATGCACTTCCCTGCTACTTACTCTGTTCCTGAAGCAGCTAAGGGTGTGGGTGGCTTTCCTCACTGTGAGAGCACAAGAGTGTCTCATGGTTGGCTTGGTGTGCATCAGGGCCCTGGGTCCTTTCCTGGAAAGCTGCTTTCTGCAGCCAGTTGGTTCCTGGCCGGTGCCACTACTCAGGGTTTCCACCCATGTTGTAGCCTTTTCAGTTCAGCTGATAGGATGCTATTGGAGTCTGTCTGAAAAACCTTGCTAAGGTCATGGTAAATGAGATCAACTAAGCTAGTCATTTCATCATAGAAGGCAATCCAGTTGGTCAGGATGGGTTGGTAGATCATGGTAAATCTCTGCTGGATGTTCCTAATGAACCTCTTTGATATTTGGCCAGGACTAAAGGAGCTTCCCCACTGAGGTGACAGAGAAGAGAAAGTGCTTTTAAGCTTTCACATATACCTTCACATAACTTTCTGATGAAGTCTTGGTATATAGTAAACAAATGTGCTCCCTAACTAGTGAAAAAAAGATGGTGTTCTGTAAATAAGCTGTTGTCTATTGCTGCAAGAGTGAATGTCACAGGACAGAGATAGTCTCTGTTCCTGTGCTTGCATGAAATCATGTTCTGCTACTCTTCTAACAAGGGGTATTCCCTCAGTACCTTTCCCTTGGTTTCCTTGCTTATGCAGTTTCAGTTTGCTGCACATAATATATCTTATTCTACTGGGCTTTTTTCTTAGCTTCCAGACCTCCTCAGGTGCTTTGGGATCTGGGATTGCGTTCTTTCACTGAAGAGAACACCAAGAGATTGTGTAGAAACAACTGCACGTTTTCTTGCTGTCCTTTAAACATTCCAGTAATCTAATTCACTTTCCACTCTTCTCTTCTGTGTTACCTCTTTTAAAATTTCAAAATATATGCCCGATATGTTGGGGTTTTTTTCCTGGTTTAACTTTTGAATTTTCAATTTCAGATGACAGTATGTAATAAAAAAGCTCCTCCTAAATTACAGATGTCTAAGCATTCATTTTTTATTTTGAAGTGTGTTGCGTATATGTACTATATATATATATGTATACACTGTTCATGCTAGCATCTAGAATCAACTATATTAATGTTTTTCCAGTTGTGGAAGAAGTGGGGAGAAGATTACTTAGCCTCTTAGCAGCAATCCCACTCAAAGGCCCCATGAGCAGTTTGTGCAATAAGCAGTTACAAAGTCTCCCTGAGACACTCTAATTAACAGTGGACAAATAAGAAATAAAAGAAGCAAAGCAAAAGCTTTGTCCCTCAGTCCAAACATGTTGATGAAGTTTGTCTGAAAATGATTTAAAAAACAGGATTAGTTTTTATTTCCTAAAGCCCTCAGTGCTTCGAGCAGCCTATGCAATCACAGCGTTCAATGCAGGGTGCCCAAGAGTGTTTGAATCATCGTGGAGGTTTGAGCCGTATTCTGGCTGTACATTTTGCTTAGTTCAGCTTTTTTCAATAAATTCTTTGATTGATTTTTTTTTCCCCCCAAAATTAATTGCCAAGGGTGTCAGTTGTGTTTTACTCAGGTTTTGCTTGAACACCTGCGAACTCAATTTCCAGGCATTTTGCAGCTGAGGAGTAGAATATTTGAGGGATTTGGGTTTTTTCTTTACTGAAGAGGGTTGCATTTATTTCTAATATGGAGTAACCCTCTTGACCCACATTCTATGCATTCATTCTCATCTGCCATCATTGTGTTGCCTTTTGTGGACTGACGACTGTATCACAACCTAGTATTTTTTGAGAAGAGAGTCAGGAGAAGATGACTAGGGAGAATTTAATACAAACAACAAGATGCATGGCAATAAGAGCCTGACTGAGAATATCTGCACCTGAACTACCTCTGGACTGACTTTGAGAGTGGCAAGAAAGGTAATCATCACCACCTCTATTAATCAACATCATCAATATCGTGCTCAGTTTCTCATTCCACTTTCTTGAAAGTAAGCTGTTCTGAGTACATTAAACAAATTGCCATTAAAGAACTGATTAAAATAAATTGAATTTAACACAAATTGTTAAATGCATGCTATACCAAAAATGCCATGCACACTTTAATTCTCTGTTTAGAAACTTAACTTTGGTGCAGTTTCTGGACAGTAGTAAGGAGCTGTGGAAAGGATGGGAGAGTGGATGAAAATTCAACAGTGGATAAAAAAATTTTCCAAGGAATTTGAAATAAGCAGAACTTCATCCTAAAATTGTATCAGAAAAAGAACATATTAGTTTGTTTATTAGAATTAAATTTCCCATTCATGCAAATTTGTGATGAATTTCTTAACATGTATTTGCACATTTTATAAAACATATATGTTTCTTCCTACCGCTTTCCCTATCAGTGTTACAGCTTCATCTTTCTTCAAGTTTGTACACATTTGTACTAGGAACTTTGATAAGAAGATTTGTGGGTCCTGAGATGAAAATCAGCGTAGACTTTACACTGATCACTTCTGTTAGCGCTAGTGATCCTGCAGCATATAGTTGAGCTGTAGCTTAAAAAAGTATAGCTGATGTTTGTAACAGCAATAGTCATGTTTTTTACAGCAGTGCCTAGGAACTAAGATCAGCATTCAGTTTTTGCAGGTACTCTCTACGTGCAGGGAAACCAGTGGAAGAGCTACCAATATAAACAGGCAAAGCAGACAAGAAAAAGAGTCACTTGGCTGGCAGAAACTTTTTTTCCTTGGTTTTCAAAGCTGTTGAGGTGATATCTTTGTCCCATCTCTGGTTCATGGAAGTTAAAATTCCAAACTGACAGTGTTGTCTGTGTAAAAGAGGTGCAAATAATCTTAAAAATGTAAGATCTGAGGGCAGCATAAAATGAAAATATGCCTAATTTTTTCTCAAGGGAGGAAAATATCCCCCGATTAAACAAAAAACATTTATGAATTATTAGGATTTAATTCACTGGTAAAATTGGCACTATCATCACCATTCACTCTGAAGCACATTTGCAAAAATGTGGAATTTATGTTATAGCTATGAACATGATTGTTTCTTCTTTTTCTGTTCATTTTATCTTCATGTGCCTTATTTATGTACTTTACAAATTATTAGTAGTAATGGTTAATTTTATCTGGATCATAAACATTAGCTATACCTACTTCCGAAAATATCTCCAGTATAACATTTTGATTTTACAACTATTTTTAAAGTGGAAAAAAAAAATGCAGGGAATAGAATCGTAGCAAGCCCAAAGTAGATGTAGGGTGAGTTCAAGGCACATTCTGATTCTGTAAAATTCACAGTGATGTAAAACATGAAAAAGTACTGATGATTTTGAATCTCCCCCTCCAAAAGTACTTAATTACTTTTTATGGGCTTTTTTTTTA
>WEKW01020899.1:31375-59136 GCA_013389905.1 Sula dactylatra | reverse complement strand
AACACCCCCCCCAAAAAAACCCCAACAACACAAAACAAAAAAAAAAAAAAAACCAACAAAAAACCCAAACCAAACCATATTCATAGAAATAGCTAAGAAAAACTATTTGGGGGTGGGTTGGGTGGGTAATGGCAGTTAGAAATGACAAAAAACCAGAGAGTTGCAACAACAGCAGCTTACATCCAGAATAATCCATTTTGTGTCCCTTGGCTCCATTATCTTTGGGAAAGACAAAAAAGAAACATATCAGATAAGTTAGTTGGGCACTTTTTCCCCTACCCAACCCACAACTGGAAAGCTCCAGTATTCTTCTGAGGAAAATGAAAGATTTCCAATCAGCTGGTATATTCAAATCTTCCAACGTGGACTCTAACATATTTCTGTATGCTGTCCTGTGAACTTTTGCAAAGTTATTCAGGCAGATGATGTGGTAGTATGTCTTGACTTGCTGTTTTGCATAATATTTTCATGTCCTGATTTAGGATGAATCTAGAGTGCTGATTTGACTTAAATACACTCTAAGGTGAATTTCACTTGCCATGGGCTTGCCCAAGAATGGATGCTGGGTAGTAAGTAACTCCACTGCGTATCACAGCCGGCTTTCTCAGGTTCTGGTTAGTTTTGGTTTTTTTTGAAGAAGTAGGGAAGCTTCTCTTTCTGAATGAAGCATAAATTATTTCATTCAAAAAAAGCACAAGCTATCAAGCAACAAAAACATGTCGGAATTAAATTCTTGAGTAATATGCTAGTGATCTCCTCACGAAAAAGCAGATGTTTTTCTTCCACTCCCCTGGCATAGGGTTGGTTTATTTCTTTCATTTTTCTTTTCATTAGCTGTAGTGTTGTTTTTACTCCTTTTTGAATGCAGATGTTCTTTTGCTTTGCAGTAATTATCAGAGTGTGTCAGTGGTTGCTGATGCATTTATTGCTTCCTTCTGCACAAATTTCCCTAAAGAATTTGCTATATTGGGAAAACAGCTGTTTCTCCATGCCTCTGTTTGCATTTCATATAATTGCAATGCATGGCCAGCCTCACACTAAAGCTTCTTTAGCAGAAACAAGAGTTATACAAAGTCTAGTATGTACTAGTCTAGTCTAGTATTAGTTGTACATCAGTTCTGTGGAGCGAGAGTGTTGAACATATACTCTGTCTCTAAACCAAGGGCTTTAAAATCACTGGGAGCAAGGTAGAAGTGCAGCTTCAAAGTTGTGAAGTGTAATTAATTTTCTTTTTAAAATAGCTGGTTTTCTATGATGCTGTAAGGCAGCTAGAAATCATCAAGCATTTCCCTCCTCTGGTCTATGATGTGAGAGTGAAAATATTTTTCTGTGGAGTAATTGTAGCCATTATGTGCATTATAGAGCAATACTCTTCAAGATTGAAGCCAGAAATGCTTAGACCTTGCCTTGCACTACTGTATTTGAAAATAGGTTCCTGGGGAACGTATTTTTTTTCTTAATTCTTCTGTTGTCACTCACGCTCATCTGAAGAAAACACACTACATCAGTGGTAGCTACAGCAAATTCAGCTAGTTTGAAATAAAGTATTTGTTTCTCCTACAGTGATGAGACCTGTGGATTTTACATCTGCTGACTCCTGTTAGTAAATATTTGATCGAGTTTTATCATTTCTAATGGGTTTAATTCTTAGAAACGATGGAGCTCGGTTAGTTTTCCTGGGAGTTATGAGTGCTCCGTTGCACTGTTATACGCAAAGGAATCTGACAGTTGCTGGATTTTCATTTTTAAGAAGCATCAAAAGACAGTCTTTGTGGGCCTGTATGACAGTCAGAAAAATTTCTGAGTAAAGATTAGAAAATATTACTTTTTTTAAAACTTTTTTTTTTCCTAGAAATTTTTAAGAAGGAACTGATTCTACATTTACCTATCCAGTATTACATCACAATATAGTCCTATTTACTTAATTTTACCACGTGCTACACTCTACCCAGGCTAATACAATATAAGCATTTTTTTCTATTTATATCGTAAGAACACTTGCACTCATATTTGAAAAGGTGGGTATTAACAATGATGACTTTTTCTTGTTTGTAAAATAGCGGAGATGTAGTGCAGGAGTCAACCTGTTTCCATTTCATATATGGAAGCATATAAGCATTGTCTGCAAGAGTGCAGATTATTTATATGCATATATATATGCATACATATGTGATTTCTATATTGAGTTAGACTTTGAAACTGTCTGTGTCATAGAATAAGCCATATTAAGCAATTTTCAACAAAATTATTGTTTTGGTTTTCTTGTGGGGTTTTTTGAGGATAGGAGAAAATGTAAATATCTACAGATGAAACTGAAACGCAAACTACTTGGACTTAAAGAGCAAAATACTCCACTGTTTAAGTAAATTATTCAAAATAATTTTCCTCCTATCAGTCAAGCTCCAGCACAGTGAAAGTTGACTCCATGATGCTGTTTAGATTTTGCTTGTAGTTTTAGGAAGCTATGATTACGGGTTTAATGTTTCTAACTGAGCAAAAAGATTTCTTCAGTTTTGACTTTGTCTTTTATAAAGTCATAACTAATAGGAAATAACAGCAAAACTGACTTCAGCAAGGATACTGTAGCAGGTTATTACAGACACAGTCACGGCTGCCAGGGCTCTGGTTGCAGGCAATCAGATGTCCTTGTCACATTCTGTGCTTGATGACCAGCAGTTTGGGTTGGACTATTCATCACCCCAGCGGCAGTAAACGTTACTGTAATATCACATAAAGATGGCAAAATGGTCATTAAAAAACCACAAGATAAAGCAAAGAAAAAAAGGAAAACCTTAAAATGAAGTCATTCAAGAGACAGTTTCCCAGGCCAGACACGAATGTTTCCAAGTGTATCTCACAGATATATATGCAAACATGTATGTAAAGCGAAAGAGGGGATGGTTCAGGAAGAGGAACTCTAGAGAGTGAGGAGAGTATATATGGCATTTGTTATTCTTCTGATTTATAGTAGCTCAGCAGCTATCACCAAATGAGAAAATAATTACTGTGTGTGACAGGAAAGATTCTGTTTTGCTTTAGGACTTTCCCCCCAAAGATGCAGATTTCCCAAAGACACTTATTTTTTAAAGAGTAAATAATCTGTAAAGCCTTAGTTTTCAAAGTTGTGTGACCACAGCTGCACTGAGGTCATGTTTGCTATTCTCCAGTTTATTGAGGAGGGTGCTCAGATGCCTGTAGTGCCTCCTAGTGATAGCTGAGATCAGGTATTGTCTTCTCCCTGCTCTCAGAAACTTTGTCAATATAGAAAGACTTTAAAGATTTTTGTCTTTTTTAGTACTTTTAGCCCAGTATTGTTTCTTCTAACAGTTGTTTTCACATTTAAAATCTTTGCTACTGTGCAGCTAAGTGGATCAAGAACTACTAAAGCATTTGGGGAATTTCTTACTTAAGAGATGAAAAGATTGTGATGTGATAAATTAGGTTACAGTGTTATGCAGTCCTGGAAAATTTAGGTTAAATGAAACACAAACTGTCAGAATGTTCTCTTTTCTTGTCTAAGGAACATTGTTGCCATTTAGACCTTGATGTTTCAGAAATAATCATTAATGACTTGTTGGCAGAAAGCTGTCACAGTGACATAAATCAAATCAAAATGAATAAGAATATAAGTTAAGTTTCTTAATAATAATTAAATACAGGCAGCTTTGGCTTGAATAATTGAAGTCCAGGTGAACATGTTTACTAAATAGTGGTATGGGCACTGAAGGAATGAATCCTAAAATAGCTGACATTCAATTCCCTGTAAATGCCACATCATGTAAATGCATGACTGAGAGCAAAAGGAAGGAGGGAAAGGATAAGAAAGTAGCTTTTCCTGCTTCATAATATATAGCAATAATAACTTTGTATTAAAAATTAACCTTTGCATATGACTATAACATTAAATATAACTGCCAAAGGATTTTGGATTTATACTTTTAAGTCTTTAATGGCATCGAAGCTCAGCTGCTGACAGGCATGGTTCTATGATAGCAATATCAGCCTTCCTGTGTTACTCAGCAGTACCAGGCTGATCCTGATTAGACTTGTGCTCATGATCATATAATGTCAGTTTAGTCAGAGGGACAATCTGGAGTTAGACTGGTACTGTTTTCTCAGTCATCTTTATGCTAAATGGGAAGATGAACAACATCAGTTGTGATGAAACCCTAGGGTGATGGGAGTGTATAATCCAACACTGTGGCTGCTAGAGTAAATTCAACCCACCAGCATTTTTTTTCCAAAAATTGATTATCAAGAAAGACAATCTCAACAATTGTCAAGAAATGGTCAACATTATACGAAGCTTTGCATCAGTCTTATTGTGTTAAAATACCCTCTTACTCAAGTCATTGAAAACCTATTGAAACATCTATGAGGAAAGAAAGTAGATCACTGAGGAAAAAGAAAGTGTAATGATCTTTTTTTCCCTAGGAAAAAAAAAAAAAAAGAAGATATCAAAGATTAAAGAATAATGCTGCTTCTGCTCAACACTCATTATGTTTGAAATAACTCCTGATACTTCAGAACTGTTCAAAATTTTCCCTGTATTCCTCCAACTTAAAGGCTCCTGTACAATGATCCCAGCCTTATAATCAAACTGTTCTGCTTTGTTCCAAACAAGCACTTTGTGCGAGGTCTTCAGTCTATTTCTTGCACATGTATCAATTCTTACTCCTCCAACATGCAATTTAAAGCTTTCAATCCTGTGAGGATGTTCCACTCAAAATAAGTGCTGCAGATCTGGCCTTGAGTAGAGACATTGCTGCACTGCTCATTTGTCATTATTATTATTTCTGTTAACCAGACAGCTGAATCAAAATTTATACATCTGAACAGACCTACAGAAATGAATGGGGCTACATATGTGAGAAGGCAGTATTTTATCTATTCTCTCTCTGGCTACAGAGAAGTCAGTAGAAGTTTTGCCATTTGCTTTAATAAGGGTCTATTATATCCTTTACCAGCCAGAATGTCCTAAGCAGTGAAGGACCTTAGTCCTGAAGAGCATTGTTCCCAGTCTCTTAAGCTCAGTGTCTGACCAAACAGTGAAAACAACTATTTTCTCATTTTGTTTAACTGAAAGCAGTAAATTTACCATCAAATCTTATACTGAGAAAGAATCTAAGCCTTACATATTGTTATATTGATGCCTGATTCATAACAGATTTAAATACACTTCTTAACTAGCTTTATTTTCAGTAATAGGAAGAATAACAAACAGTTATTTAATTTTATCCTGAATTCAAGTATTCATCAAGGACAGTCTCTGAATAAAATGATGACTTTTTGAAATGATGACATGGTGACGCGACTTTCATCAGAATCTCTTTATCTTGTGAGATGTCTGTTGGCATACAATGCACAACCCAAATATGAATACTATTATTTTTAATGTCACCATAATCTAAAATTACCCTTCATTTCCTCACAATTATTAAAAATCTATGGTGTTGGATTAGATGATAACTGTCATCTAAGTTTTTAATTTATCAATAGATAAAATAGATTTTTCTCCATAATTTTGCCATGCTTTTTAAGTCAGTGAATATCTCAGATTAGTCAAAGTATCCCTGAGCCATTTTAGTCTCCCTTTTTCACTCCAATTTTATCTTCATTTAAATTGTTTCCATCAGTGTCCACAACTGCTGGATTTTTGCAAAAAAAGATAAAAGTTGGCATCATTAATCAAAGATGTAGTAAGTTGCCCTACATAGGTGTAAAAGTGGAGAAAGGCAAAACCTGAAAAATAGCAAGTACCATTAATAAGTCTGGGGTTTTCAAATAAAAAGTAGTGGTTGGTTTTGGACTAATAGAAAAAATAACAAAAAAGAAAATCTCTTTAATTTAGATTTTGGCATCTTGAAACTGTAACCAGTATTAAATTATTGCACTAATATGATAGATTCATTTAAATAGAAAAAGAGTTCATAAAACTGTTCAGAGCTTCATCAGGATGAAAGGTAACCAAGCCGTCTCTAGAGGAGTCTGTGCTCAGTAAAGTTAGGGAGCAGTGACGTTAGCTGGTTTAAAATATCTGGTGGGATCAGCTTTGAACTGATGAACTGTGAGCTGTGGTGAGTAAGGGAACACTGACTAATGGGTACAGTGCCTTTAATGAGAAGAAGCTCTGCCTTAAATCTGTGCGTGAGTGTCTAGGAGTAAATGAGGTGTTTGTCATTCCTCAAGTATGATAAAAAGAAATGAGCCACAGTGGGACAGTGCAGATACCTGGCCAGGTCACCTAACTGACTGATGCAGTCCCAGCAGAGGAGAAAATCCACACAAAGGGGTGTCCAAAACTGAAAACTGGAGAGTGGATGGGAAAGGCAGGAGCTGACAACCATCAGAAGGTTGTATTATAGAAGTCTTCAGGCTCTCACTGAAAATATTTACCTGCTGTTGACAGGCATCTTGAAAAGAGTATGAATTATTCAGGTCACAGCTTAAACCTTAGGATGAGGTCTAGATTAGTCATGATCTTAGTGTTTTATGTGTAATAGTCCCTGAACCTTTCTGTAGGTTGGCAGCATGGAAATAGAATCATAGAATGGTTTAGGTTGGAAGGGACCTTTAGAAGTCATCTAGTCCAACCCCCATGCAATGTGCAGGGACATCCCCAACTAGATCATGTTGCTCAGAGCCCCATCCAACCTGACACTGAATGCTTCCAGGGATGGGGCACCTACCACCTCTCCAGGCAACCTGTTCCAGTGCTTCACCACCCTCATTGTTAAGAATTTTTTCCTTATAACCAGTCTAATCTACCCTCATTTAGTATAAAACCACTACCCCTTGTCCTGTCACAACAGGCCTTGCTAAAGAGATTGCCCCCATCTTTCCTGTAGTCCCCCTTTAAGTACTAGAAGGCCACAATAAGGTCTCCCCGCAGCCTTCTCTCCTCCAGGCTGAACAACCCCAATTCTCTCAGCCTGTCCTTATAGAAGAGGTGTTCCAGCCCTCTGATCATTTTTGTGGCCCTCCTCTGGACCCGCTCCAACAGGTCCATGTCCTTCCTGTGCTGAGGACCCCAGAGCTGGACGCAGCACTGCAGGTGGGGTCTCACCAGAGCAGAGTAGAGGGGCAGAATCACCTCCCTCGACCTGCTGGCCACGCTTCTTTTGATGCAGTCCAGGATACAGTTGGCCTTCTGGGCTGTGAGCGCACATTGCCGGCTCATGTCCAGCTTTTTGTCCACCAGTACCGCCAAGTCCTTTTTCCACAGGGCTGCTTTCAATCTCTTCATCCCCCAGCCTATGTTGTTACTGGGGGTTACCCCGACCCAGGTGCAGGACCTTGCACTTGGCCTTGTCCCTCATGAGGTTGTCACAGGCCCACTTCTCCAGCTTGTCCAGGTCTCTTTGGATGACATCCCGTCCTGGCGTGTCAACTGCACTGCTCAGCCTGGTGTCACCTGCAGACTTACTGAGGGTGCTCTCGATCCCATAGGAAATAGGAAAATCACAGCCTGATGTGAAGTGGAAGTAAACATTAAACAGTGGATAGAAGGACTCACCTTCTTCTTCATTCATCCAGACCATGACATGCCTAAGCTGAGCTAATGAAAAAGCAAATTCTTCAATAAAAATGACAAATGAAAAGAATGAGAACCACGTTTTGTCTTTTCATAGCTGTTAAAATAGCCTCACACAGACACTGACAGCAGCTCAGACATTGTACCCACACCAGCGAGTCAGATGAGATTAAAATTAAATAACAAATAAGAATGAGAAACAGCGTAGCACAGCCATTCAACATGACAAAAGTGCAGCATTTGAAGAAATAACAGGCTTGAGTGGTCCAGCGAATAACGCTACCTGCTGGCCGTCAGCTGTACCGTGCTTTTGGTAATGAGTTTCCTTGGCGATTTATTGGCAGGTGATCCATGGAGGGAAATGGGGAAGAACAGCATACAGAGTCCTGGAATCACGTACTATCCTCCAGTGATAAACGCTGCTTCAGGATTGTAATAATGGTATAGAAAACTGGCAGACATAAAAGTTTTTCACAGCTCTAAAAGCATTGAAATATGCCAATTTTAGGAACAAGATTTCTTATGAATTTTCAAGCCATATGGAGCATCAATATGTTTTCCATTATCACTTGTCAGATTAAAGAGAAATAGTGAATTTATAAGGCATAATAATTCAGCAAAGTTCACCGGGACTGTGTGCAAATGAGAAGAGAGATGTCCTGGAAGACTTAGCAGACCCACAAAGGGAAATTTTAACAGGCTTCATGCTTTAAATTGAAAAAAGTAAAAAAAAGGGTAGATAATTTTGAAATTTGCAGTAGTCGTGTTCTGATCATACCTTGTGTAATGGTGCTCACCAGCTCTGTGAAATCCAGTTAACTTTGTTTCCTGTGGAAATGAAGTATCTGGTATTATTATTCTGCATGTGTTTAATTAGACGCACACGTGTTGTATGGGGGCCTGTCTTTGACTTGATACTATTTGAAAAAATGTGGTTTCATTCAGGAGGGTGGATTCCACAAAGGTATTACATTTCCACCTGCTTCATGAAATTTCACAGCTGTGGGGGGAAAAGAAGCTTGTTCGTGGTTGTTCAGAGAGAAAGCCACAAGAAAGCGGATTGAGAAAATATCACTTAGGAGCACCCAGGCAGCTGCAAGTTGCAACTCGGCAAGAATCTCATATTTGTTAATATTTTGCTAAGTATCTAGAGCTGTATTTGTCTTGATTAGTACACATTTATTTATGTTCCATCTGAACCTAGCTGACCACCTTTAACTGAGAATTTTTACATAGCCAACTCAATACCTGGTGTAGAGTTGAATCCTTGACTCTATTTCAATACCCATTGCTTTATAACAGACATACAGAAATTAACAACACACAAATCACCCAAGGAGTTAGTGAAATAATTGGCAGTGCTCGGTCTCTGATAGAATATTCTAAGCATTTCACTAAACATTTCAGATGAATTAAGGCTTTTAAGATTTTCTTTCTTTTTTACTTTTTTGTTTAACGTTGTTGGTACAAAATAGCAAGGTAATGTTTTTCAATATCCCTTCTCTTTTTAAGGTAATAATAATAATCCAATCTTATCTGTACAAATAGGGGATAATTGCAAGGAAAATAAAGTGGATATCAATTTTTTTCATTGGTAACTGTATTCCCTTTGTATTCCTTTTATATATTTAACATTTCACATTTGGTTCTTCACATACAGTCTCTTTCAGAAAACAATAAACTTATAAGCAGTAGTCTTGTTACCCATGTTTATGGCAGAGAAAGCTCTTTCCTACAATTTTAATGTCTTTTTTTTTTATCTTTGTTTTACCCAGTTGTGGTTGACTTTACTGCCTCCATAAAAGATATCAAAGTTTCTTAGAGCACTTTTGCGCAGCCATTATTTTTTCAGCTGAATCGGTCTTCTGTTCTGCTTGATAACACAGCCACAGCAGCCACTGTTGCTGCACAGCAGATGGGAGGGAATAAGTGCCCAGCAGCCCAGGCTGCTTTAGAGCTGAAGAAGTGAAATCCAGACAACCAAGGGAAGTTCAGACTAGGCTTTTCAGTTTCTCCAACAGCAGCAAGCCCCCAGCTTTTCTGCACTTGTACTCTATTGCACCATCACATGCACAGTGATGATCATGCAGCGCATGTGGTGGTCTAGATCAGACAACTAATCCTTCTGAAAAACAAGGAAAGAAAAAAAAATGTTGTTTTTCAGCTGGACCATCCCTGCACCATCCAGCTGCATGAACTGTTGTGCCAGCAGAGTGGACAGGGAGGAGGAAAGTCTGGGAAGAGATCCAGGATAGGAAGGTCAGGAATCAAAAGGTGTTTACACCAGTAGAGCTTTAGGAGTAAAAAGGTTATGCTCTGCTCCTTTACGATAGGTCAAATTTGTGTGGGAGTGGCAGCTGTGTTTAGATTACAGTGGGGCCAACAACCTAGGCTGATGAATTAAGGAATTAATTTTACCCTACAATAGATTATAAGCATAAAGTCTCCTTCCATCTAGCTGATGTCAGTAGCGTATCGAATATTTTATTAGGCAATAGCTGTATAAAATATGACTAAAGATAACCCTTTGAAATCTTACCACAATACACAGCTAATATTGTCACAAATGATGCCATGGTCTGCCCTTGTCAGCAAAGATGGAATACGCCATGAAAATTAGGACCACTCCTTTTAGATGTTTTTCACCTATTAGTTTTGAGTCTGGAAAAGTAATATAAGGGAATTTGAACTGCAGTTGTCTGTATTTGAAGAAAGTGGCTCACATCCTAAGCTGCCATCAGAAATTAATATCTCAACTTTCTAAACAAACATTGTGGGGTTAATTGAGGTTGACATGCTCATTTGTGACAAGAAACCCAGGAGATCTTGGCATTTACACTTAAATTGCACATCCCGTGTGAGGGTTGTACCACGTGGCTGGGTTTCCCTACACCAAACCATGTGTTATGTTACACTTCTAAGCTCTAAAGGATGCTATGAATTTCTAGACATTCAAGAATTCGATAATAGGAACTAAATGCAGTCAACACTCAGCATGACCCAAACACTAAAAAATAATGCCTGCGCTTGTGGTCACATGTTTAGCAAAGTTGTTACAGACTTTGATACTATACTATACTATACTTTGCATTACTATAAACTTCCAAAGCAAAGTCCTAAGCTTTGCAGATAACCTGGAAAGTCTGGCTACACTTGTTATTGCACAGAGCTTGAAAGGGAAAATGGGTAGCAGGGGGTGTCCCACAGACCGGAGGGGGAGCGGGCCTTGTGCCCCTCCATGACGGGGACTATTAAGCAGGTTTAGGTGCCTTGGGAAACATACCTTGACTTCCAGCCTGGGCTGTACCCTCACTTTTCCCAGAACAGCAGTTTGTATTTTAAGCTGGATCAGTTCACAGCTTGGTTGGCTGCAGCTCCCAAGCAGTTGTGCTCGCATAAATGAGAGAGATGTAGTGGTGGGCAGGTGCGGGTAGATGGGCAAGAGATGGGAGGTGTTGCTTAGATGACATCTGTGGAAGCAGAGCTATGTCACCTAGTTACATTGTCTTCACGAATATGGAGAAAAGCACAGGAATATTCGTATCTAACTAACATTTAAGGTACCTCTTTAGAGAACAAAACAAAGCAATGTGGCAAAGTGCCAATCACTATAAGCATCTCAGCACTTTGTCAGCTGGAGAGTGCGGTCTGAGCAGTGTGGACACAGCTATGGGTGCTTCAGCAGCTGCAAGTAGCAATGGGTGCTGATCTGTCTGCATATCTGTACAGAAATATCATGCATGCATTTGGTTTGTAGACCCTTATTCATGGCTACAAACTATTTGGTTAACGAAATCTGTTGAAAGCCAATGCATCCCTGAGTCCATCACTTTGTCCCCTTGCTGAGCTCTCACATTCCTAGGAAGTACGTGTTACTTTTCTGTCATTAATTTATTTTTATAAGCATATATACATAAATGACACATCAACTGCATTACATTACAGTGCATGCCAGAACATGACATAAGAAAGACTCTCTTGGTGAAAAGTCATAAAAAGATGAGTCTGTGTTTTAAGCTAAGGATTTAATAGTCCTTTGATAATGATGAAAGTTATTATTCAGAAAAGTATGTGTTTCAGAGTGAAGTCTGTGGAAATTAAAACACTAGGTGGTACAGCCATCTGATTTAATTTATAATCTTTTCATCATGGTGATCATTATATTTCCAATTCAGAAGCAGTAATCTAATGTGCTATGATGTTGGCTAATGATTTCTCAGATATTCCATATTCACCAAAGCTTTTGTCTTTACATCTGCTCCATAGATGAATTTGCATTTTAATTAAAGTGTTTAAATGAGTGATATTAAAGCCTGGAAAAGGGAACATAATTTTCAGTTCCTCTCTAATGTGATTTTAAAACACTGGATTTAATCCATTGTATAGCATTAAAGATATAATCAATTTACATTTATTATTTTCCAGTTTATTTAATAGTTGCTCTATTTTAATTAAGAACTTTAAATTTATTTTCTTTAAATTAATACAATATAAACTACATTATTACAGCATAGCTGCTGTACTCTGTGAAATATATGACTTTCTGAACCTTTATGATTTTGCTATCTTACAGTGTCACCAAAAATATTACAAATAAAGCTTTAAGTATGATTCATAAAATACACTGTTTCATAAAAATTAGTAAGTGATAAATTAAATGCATTGCATCTACCACTTCAAAGGTTTTTGTTCCATCTCTTTCTTAAATTTTTGACTGAACAGCAAAAGCATAAAATCATAAAAAACATTTATTAGATAGAATAGCAGAGAAAGACGGTCAACTACCATTTAGACTTAAATATATAACTAACATACATTTTTAGGGTTTCTGGATGGCCCTAAAGGAGTGCTTTCAGTGCCACTTTCAGTTCAGTCCTTCAGGAAAGCTCTAACTAGGTTCTTCAGAAATTTTGCTCGAGATCCAGCAACATGGCCATATCATGCTCAGTGTCTTACTGTTTCTGTCTTAATAACTGCATTTCCATATAACTTCTCCTTGAGGACTTTTCCTTTTTTTCTGAGCAGTGTGACAGAGATCCCTTATGCTCTAGTAAAGAATTCTGTCTACAAAGATAGGGGACAAAAATCACTTTCCTATTAATCATTCAAATAATGAAGGAAACCAGAAGCATTTAAGGCAACTCACCTGTGAAATTCTTCATTTGTATTCCCTCTAGGAAATAGGCTTTTCTCCACAGCTGATGCTCCTTGCACATGTGCTTTAGCTTCTCTTCCCAGAGCAGATCCTTAGTGTTTCTTATCTTGATCCAGACTGGAGTCTGTTTACCCCATGGGAATAGATTTACTGACATGTGTCAATAAGGCTCATCTTTTCCCATCTCTTTAATTGTATAAACACAGTTCTTTCCTTTGTTTCTCTAAGCTTCCAGTGTGTCACTGTTTAACTTTTCAAAAGACGCGTTCTGTAATGCAAAGTGGATTTCTTTTGGCTGATACACAATTCTTACTTGATTCAAAGTTATTCAGGAAAAACATGTAAGTGGAATTTAGAATTATCCTATGGGCTCATAGCATACTTACCTAGCATACTATGCTACCTGTGCCACCAAACAGAAAGTTAGTGCCAACAAAACTGCACTGCTAACAAGAAGTTTTTAGGAGACCTGTAGAACATGTTTTTGAAATTGAATTTTGAAATCTTCTCAGGCTGGGTACGATTACATACCGTTGTATCAGCCTTTTGAATGCACAGTTATGAATTGAATGGAACACTTCTTTCAAAAATACCTAGTATTCTGAAAGATCTCATGTTTTGGGCAATATTTGTTCTTAATTAAGTCTTCCATAGCTTCATGAAGCATTCCTGTGTTAATTTTTTGTATGTTAGTTTTAAACTGCATAGCATACATTTTCTTAAAAAAAAACAAATTTCAGGTGCAAAAATACACTTGTAAGCGATGAAACTTAGTTTCAGTGTTGGGAATTCCTTACACCATGATATAATATCTGTGAGGGGTATGAGAAAGCTAAACTTGCTTTGTATTAGGAGACATTTGTTTTATGTTTTGGGGAAACATGGGTCAGACCTGCCATTGTGTCGTGTGTCTCGTGGGTTAGCCGGGAGAAATTTGAGAAGTTGTGGGTTTTGTGCTGGTGTATCAACTGCTGCTTTCCCAGTCTAAACCTCAAAAAGAGGTATTAAAAGCCTGGATTGCTTCATGATCTTGACTGTGTTACTCTGCTATTCAGTGCCTGCTTTTTCTGTTTCTCTACCTGCAGGGAGACGGATAGATTGAAAGCATAATTTAGGAATAAAGAATTACATGATCTCCATGTTTCACTCCCCAGTAATTTCCTCAAGGGTAATTTCCTCAGCAGTGAGGGTGCCAGAGATAAGGCCTTTGCGCAATCAGATTGCAGTGACTTACTTGCTGTCCCCGTTTAAGACGCTATTTGGTTTTGTACGAATCTGCCTTGATATCTCCCTCTGCCCGCATGCGTGGTGAAGTACACCAGGCAGTTTAAGATGTCTCAGCAGCAACAAGTTTCACTGTAAATAAAGACTGCTTTTAGAAGAGGTTGGAGTTACAAACGATTTTTACAGAGAATATACAATTGGTCATACGACCAGATAGTATTCAACAGGAAGAGGTATGAGGAAAAAGCAAATATGAATTTTCCTTTCTGTTCCCTCTCCCACTGATCTTTGGATTGTCATCTGAATTGAATATCTGAAAGCAAGCAAGGAAAGTTGCATGTTAAAATAAGTAGTTTTAGCTTTTGTTCCATAAAAAGTTAGTTTAAGGCTTCAGGTTACAGCAAATTTGTTATGACATCTAGTTAATACAGAAAACAATGGATACAAATCAATCAACATTTTTTTTTCAATTTTCGGATAAAACCAGCTTTTTCACTTTTTGCCAGTATTTACAATGTTCTTTTCCTCTGTGGAATTAGCAATTACAGGTTTTAATGACATTAAAAAATGGCAAGTCAGTGCATCCATAGTTTTTGTCTTTCCAGAGAAAGATTTAAATTTTTTTTGAATCTGTTTTACTGCAGGAAGACATATTAAGAAAGAAATATGTGGAAGAAAGTGAAAAAGAGAATAAAAATTAAAATTGAGACACAATCTTGGTGTATATATATGAAGAGAGTATTACAAAAATAACAAAATAGGCCTACAAAGATTGTCTTTTTGTCCATATTATTAATTGCCTCATTTTCTAACTCTATTGTACTTTATAATAGTTAGTATTAGAAAGATTACAACACTGCTGTATAATAATATATATATATAATGTAATACTGATTTCCCATATGATTTGAAAAGCTAAGAAACTTCTGGTTGGGTATTTTTTTTATATAATCAGAAAATATTTATTTTACTGAAAGTAGTTAGAGTCAAAGCAGAAACTATTTCAAACATCTTGCTGCTGAACATAAACTTTTTGTTCATCTCTGCTGTTCTAGAAAAGTGCTTAAGAGGGCAGCAAAGAAGCTCCTAGAAGTAAAAATGCTTTTATTAGGAAAAAATTGTAAACTAATAACCATTTTCAGTGGAAAGTTTGAAATTATAAAGTGACTGAGAAATGGTGATTGCAAAGCTAAAAGATAGAACGTTCCTGATAATGTGTTTTTCTACAGCCAGAGTCACCTTCCTGCTGCATATTTATATTACCACTAATGGGATTATTGGAATACAGTCAAAATAATAGTGTTTGCCTTATAGTCATGCTGAAAGAAAAATAATACAGCTTGCAGCATCACTGAAGACTTGTTGAAAAAAATGTATAAGTGATACTGGGAAGAGAGACTCGAACCCCCAAGTCCCCAGTTCTGGGAAGTCTGCCAGGCTTTTCTGGACACCGTGCTCCCTGCTCTTTGACAGGGTGGCTCTTGCTGTTCTAAATTGGGGTCCTATTCAATAGGCAGGTGAGGAGTACTCTGCCAGAGTCCCATCCTTAGCCTGGCAATTAGGGTCCCCTGGTAAAGGAGCTATGAGCTGCCAGCTAGAAATGGTTTTCAGTGCCATCTCTTCCTGGATCTACTCAGATATTGTGCAAAACAAGACTTCCTCCTTTTCTTCTCCCTCCATCCTGTTTTTGGAAAGTCAAGTGAAAGTGGAGCACTTTGCTGGATGCTGTCCCCAGCTATGAGTGGATGAGACTTTCCCTGCGCTCCTCCAAACCGCAGCTGAGCCCACTGGGTCCCCTGCAGTCCCAAATGAGGAATCCCACAGGTTTAAAATGCCTCCTGGCTCAGGCAATCAAATTGCTTTTTGGAAACATGAGCGCCTCCTATCTAAACTGGGATTTTGATATTTTGAGTTTAGCCTAAACAACATGCCCCGAGTCACGGAAATATCTGTGGCCAAGCAGGATTTGAACACAAAGCTCTCTCTGGAGAGAGGTAGTGCTGAAATCATTAGACCACATATTTCTGTGTGAAAATTATATATAGGAAAGCTTGTTTGTCTGGTATCTATGCCATGCCGAGAACGTAATGAATGAAACTTTATGATTACCAAGATTGACATGTTAATATATTTTAAAACAAGAGAAGGTACTCTAAGATGTTGTTTTACTATTATGAAAGAGCCTTTAGAGTCCCTAAGTCTATATAAAATGCTGCACCAAAGAGCAACCTGTCAGACTTGAGTTGGCTAAATGAAGTGCTCCCTCTGCTTCCGATCTTCTTCTGTGCCAATTTTAACACACCCTTGTTTCAGTGTCTTATCGGAGTAGCTCAAAACTATGGTTTCTTAAACCATTGAATGTATTCTTAAACTCTCCAAGTAGATTCAACTCACTATCATTGATTAGACTGAGAGACACTTGTAGCAAATCAGCACTTTAAAGATTTTTTTAAAAAAACCTTTGTAACTATTTTTAAAATTTTTGAACTATTTGCTACTTCAGTCAACACTTTAATGTTTGGTGACAATTCATCTCTGCTTTCCCTTCTGATGCTGCTCATATGCCATGAACTGTCTGATGCTGTATCTTTAGAACAGCTGTGCAGTAAAATGGAACTTGTCTGGAAACTTTTGTTCATATTAAATAACAGTAAGGAGGAAAAAACCGAAAAAGATTCTAGAGAAGAGAAAAAAATATGACCCAAAAATATATAGAATAGAATGGAATGGAATGGAATGGAATGGAATGGAATGGAATGGAATGGAATGGAATGGAATGGAATGGAATAGAATAGAATTTGCTTCACTAACTTCTGTTCTTCAACCATAAATTCAGGTTTTTCTTATATAAAGTAAATAAGCATGGGAATTCTAAAATTTGAAGTCACAGGTGGAGAACAAAAGATATTTAATGTTAAGTAAGCAATCAACTTTTCTGGAATATGTTTTGCATCTCCTCAAAAAATGTATATAATGTAAATGAGATGTTGACTATAAGAAGTGTCATACATCCATTATACAAATACACCTCATGGTAAATAATTTCTTCTGGTCATATTGACTGAAAAATCCTCTTTGTTCATTGTTAGTTTAGGTCTTTTTATTACTTTTTTTTTTGTTTGTTTGGTTGTTGTTGGTGGTGGTTTTTGTTGTTTACTTTTTAAATAATATCAAAAAACAAACTTCTGTATAACTCCAAAGTTGTGAGGAAAATGATAAATGAGCCTCTATAGGTTACATTAAAATTCAGGAATAAAATGATTGTATTTTTTTCAGCTAAATTACCAAGCAAAAGAAATTGTCTGACATTAATTTGAATCCATTTTTTTTATGTTCCTGCTGTAATAGTACTGTTTGTCATTTGAAAATGTGTTGTGAAAATATTCTTAAAGAAGTAATATGTCAAGGGAACAGTGTTTGAGCATTCAGTAAATGTAATTAAATGGCATTCTGCTCCCTGCATTTTTCCAGCTAGAGCATATTTGCTGACTGAGGGAGTTAAGATTGTTTCTTTGGGCCAGACCAGGCAAGATGCTGAAGGAACATGTAGACACCAGTGATAAGGTTGAAACAGCTGGAGCTAGGCTGCTAGAGCTGCAATATATGCTCTTACTTAAACCTGTGTGAGAACAGCGTTCATACTTATGATACCTAAAAACTTGTTGAAGGAGATGTTTACAGACCCACCACCTACTCCCCATACCTGCTAGCAGGCAGTCTGGCAGCTTTACATGCTCCTCCCACTTGGGGGAACTTTGTGCTGTGTGTGGAATCAGTGCCTTACAAAAGATCGTGAGTCCTTTGCAGACAAAGCCTATCCCATTGCACAAAAGCAGATGAGAAGCAGAGAGAAAAGCAGGAAACACTACAGTGTGATCTTGTATGCGTGGGCCTGGGTCTGTACTGGACGTAGCAGGGAGGAGGATGTGGCACCCAGGGCATCGTCAATCTATGCAAGCATGGCAGCTGCTCTTAAAAGCTGGTCACAAATAGCAATGTGTAGCAAAAGCCCTCTACTGTTGTGAAACCTCGGAATACATCACAGGATGTGTTAATTTATAGAGTTAATGAAGCCATAGGTGGCTGGAAGTATGAGAACCCACTTTACGTTCATTGGAGCTCACCCTGATGGGGTTCTGGGTTACAGCCGCTGCTCTGAGGTCTCCCATCTGACCTCGCTGTAACTCCTACATGGGGTGCAGGTTTCTGGAAGTATTGAAGGGGTATTATTTTTCATCGCAGTGTTGGATCTGGTAACAAAATCAGTTTGATAAACAGAATAAATTATATCACATAATATTTAGTGACCTAGGTGACCTTTAGGTAGATAATACGTGTTGTTTAATACTTCAATATCTGGATAGTAAGTACCTTTCATAATACAGTTTACCTTACAAAGTCACCAGAGTATATTACATATGCTATAAAAATTGCTTTTTTAATACTAATACTGTTATTTTTGTTCTTCTAAATATTGCTAAAAAGTTCAGTTTGTTGGATTAGGTTTTCCTCTAAAACTGCATATAATCAAAATGGTTTTATTGTGAGTAGGGTTAAGCATTTTTTTTTTTTTTTTTTTTTTTCAAAAAATCTGAAATCGTAGTCTTGCCCACATAACCAATCATGTTCATTACAATTTGAAGGGTATAAATATCCTACAGATATGAACCTAGGAAAGTATTAGTCAAATAAATAAAAAGTAGGCTATTGTTTAGCTACCAGATGTGTTAATAAAAGGTAATTCTGTTGACTGAAAATAAGTAAAAGCTTCATCCAGTAGACGTACATTTTTTCCATCACTCTCAGTAACAAATGCCTTTTAATACAGTGGAAAATTACCAGGCAGGTCTGAAATAACTAATCAATTCCTGAAGGCTTTCTTCAAAATTTCTCAAGAGAATGTCACAATGAAAATTATTACCATTGTTTCAACAATGAATATAGTACAGTGGTTTCACATGAAAAATAAACTCACATTTAACTATCAGTTAGCAGCTTTTGATACTCTGAAATTGTTTCAGCATTAATGTGTTGATTCACATATCTGTCTAAATATATCTGAAGAAAAATGGGAAGAAGCTCAAGTTCTAAACTACTGCATTTTGAATGAGAGTATTGCAGGGGAACTTGGCGCTTGTTTAAGAGCAGCAGGGGAACCTCAATCCATCCCACTCCTACCAGTTTGATGCCAGCGCCAGCAATAGATGCCCAGAGCCTGGAAAAGGATCACAGGTCAGCAGGAGAGCACCTGAAGAGCAGCACAAAGGAATTCCAGCCACTCCAGCCAATAAGTCAGCTTCATCGGGGGCCCAGCTTAAATGCTTCTATGCAAATGCACATAGCATGGGGAATAAGCAAGAGGAGTTAGAGACATGGACATGCCTGCAGGGCTATAACCTTATTGGCATCACAGAGATGTGGTGGGATGGCTCCTATGACTGGAGTGTTGGAATGGAAGGATACAGGCTCTTTAGGAAGGACAGGCAGTGGAGACGAGGAGGGGGTGTCACCCTTTATGTCAATGACCAGCTGGAGTGCATGGAGCTCTGCTTGGGGATGGATGAGGAGCCAACCAAGATCTTATGGGTCAGGATTAAAGGGAGGGCAGGGACAGGTGACATTAGAATGGGGGGCCTGCTACAGGCCACCTGACCAGGAAAACCAAGCGGATGAGGCCCTCTGTAGACAGATAGGAGCAGCCTCACGTTCACAAGCCCTGGTCCTTACGGGGGACTTCAACCACCCTGATACCTGTTGGAGGGACAACACAGCAGGGCATAAGCAATCCAGGAGGCTCCTAAAATGCGTTGATGATAACTTCCTTCTCCAAGTGGTAGAGGAGCCAATGAGGAGAGGTGCTATGCTGGACCTTGTTCTCACAAACAAGGAAGGGCTGGTGGGGAATGTGAAGCTCAAGGGCAGCTTTGGCTGCAGTGACCATGAAATGGTGGAGTTCAAGATCCTTAGGGCACCGAGGAGGGTGCACAGCAAGCTCACTGCTCTGGACTTCGGGAGAGCTGACTTTGGCCTCTTCAGGGATCTGCTTGGTAGACAACCATGGGATAAAGCCCTGGAGGAAAGAGGCGCCCAGGAAAGCTGGTTAATATTCAAGGATTACCTCCTCCAAGCTTAGGAGTGAAGGGGAAGTCAGGCAAAAATGTCAGGAGCCCTGCACGGATGAACAAGGAGCTCCTGGACAAACTCAAACACACAAAGGAAGCCTACAGAGGGTGGAAGCAAGGACAGGTAGCCTGGGAGGAATACAGAGAAATTGTCCAAGCTGCCAGGGATCAGGTTAGGAAAGCGAAAGCCCTGGTAGAATTGTATCTGCCCAGGGATGTCAAGGGCAACAAGAAAAGCTTCTAGAGTTCCATCGGTGATAAAAGGAAGACTAGTGATAATGTGGGCCCTGTCCAGAGGGAAATGGGGGACCCGGTTACCCAGGATATGTGAAGGCTGAGGTACTCAATGACTTTTTTGCCTCAGTCTTCACCAGCAAGTGCTCAAGCCACACTGTCCAAGTCACAGAAGAAAAAGGCAGGGACTGGGAGAATGAAGAACCTCCCACTGTAGGAGAAGATCAGGTTTGAGACCATCTAAGGAACCTGAAGGTGCACAAGTCCACAGGACCTGATGAGATGCATCTGCGGGTCCTGATGATACTGATGGATTAAGTTCCTAATCCACTATCCATCATATTTGAGACATTGTGGCAGTCTGGTGAAGTTCCCAGTGACTGAAAAAGGGGAAACATAACCCCCACTTTTAAAAAGGGAAAAAAGGAAGACTCAGGGATCTACAGGCCAGTCAGTCTCCCCTTTGTGCCTGGTAAGACCATGGAGTAGATCTTCCTGGAAACAAAGCTCAGGCACATGGAAAATAGAGAGGTGATTGGTGACAGCCAGCATGGCTTCACTAAGGGCAAATCCTGCCTGACAAATTTGGTGGCCTTCTATGATACAGCGTTGGTGGATAAGGGAAGAGCAACTGACATCATCTACCTGGACTTGTGCAAAGCATCTGACGTTGTCCTGCACCACATCCTTGTCTCTACATTGGAAAGACATGGATTTGACAGATAGACCACTTGGTGGATAAGGAATTGGCTGGATGGTCGCACTCAAAGGCTTGCGGTCAACAGCTCGATGTCCAGGTGGAGACCAGTGACGAGTGGCATTCCTCAGGGGTCGGTATTGGGACCAGTGCTGTTTAGCATCTTTGTTGGTGACAGGGACAGTGGGATTGAGTGCACCCTCAGCAGCAACCCTTTGCTGATGACACCAAGCTGTGTGGTGCAGTCAACACACTGGAGGGAAGGGATGACATCTAGAGGGACCTTGACAAGCTTGAGAGGTGGGCCCGTGCAAACCTCATGAAGTTCAACAAGGCCAAGTGCAAGGTCCTGCACATGGGTTGTGGCAATCTCACAGATACGGGCTGGGTGGAGAATGGATTGAGAGCAGCCCTGAGGAGAAGGACTTGGGGGTGTTGGTTGATGAGAATCTCAACATGACCTGGTAATGTGCAGTTGCAGCCCAGAAAGCCAACCTTACCCTGGGCTGCATCAAAAGAAGCGTGACCAGCAGGTCGAGGGAGGTGATTCTCCTCTACTGCACTCTCAAGAGACCCTACCTGGAGTACTGTGTTCAGCTCTGGGGCCCCAACATAAGAAGGACCTCTTGGAACAAGTCTAGAGGAGGGCCACAAAGAGGACCAGAGGGCTGGAGCACCTCTCCTATGAGGACAGGCTGAGAGAGTTCGGGTTGATCATCTTGGAGAAGAGAAGGCTCTTGGGAGACCTTATAGCAGCCTTCCAGTACCTGAAGGGGGCCTCCAAGAAAGCTGGAAAGGGACTTTTTACAAGGGCATGTAGTGATAGGACAAGGGGTAATGGCTTTAAACTGAAAGAAGGTAAATTTAGATTGGACATAAGGAAGAAATTATTCACTCTGAGTGTGGTGAGGCACTGGAACAGGTTGCCCAGAGAAGTTGTGGATGCCCCATCCCTGTAAGTGTTCAAGGCCAGGTTGGATGGGGCTTTGAGCAACCTGGTCTGGTGGAAGGTGTCCCTGCCCATGGCAGGGGGTGTGGAACTCTATGATCTTTAAGGTCGCTTCCAACCCAAACCATTCTATGATTCTATAATTCTATGATAATAGTCAACCTGCTGGACTCCTTATTTATAGCACCTGAAAATCTGGCTTATTGGCCCATGATTTTTCCTCCTGCATGTGAGCTACCAAAAATATTGGCATTCAAAGAAATAATTTAGGAGTAATTTAAAAAAGTGAAGTGGTACACTATGTGTATCATTATTTTTGGTTAGAAGTCAGATTTTGAGTTCAAAAGTAGCTTTAAAAAAGGGTGTGAGAGTCTTTATTTTGGCCTTTTGCACCAAATGCATTTTGTCCTGGATGCTGTTAGGTACAACTGAAGGGGTCTTACAATAGGTATGCCTGGGATGCAGAAAATATAACTTTAAAATTCAGGGAGAGCAACCTCAGGCATCAGTGTGGGGATTCAGTGCTGAGACATTACAGAAAGGGTTAAAAGTTCCTGCAGAGGATGCACACTCCCAGCTTGTTACCAAAGCGTTTCAACCACAGAAAAAAACAGCTATAAAACGGAGGTAACTGAGGATAGGTACGGTTTCTAGGCCACTTAGCACACCTTTTAATATATGTAGCTAACAGGCACAGAGGTAGTTGGCATTGGCACTGATGTCATTGGCACACCACTGTGCAGGATAAGATAAAATGTTTCTCCTTTCTTTTGGGTGAAATTGCCTGGTGGATAGCCTCAGCAAGGAGCTGGAGATTTTAGCTGGCAGGAGGAAGACTGCCAAAACTCCCAGCTAAATAAACCCCACCTATTGTTTCTTTGTTTAAATCATCCCCTATGCTTACTAAGGTAGGAATTGCAAATTTTTATGATAGCGCCTCTGAAAATAATGCACATCTCACATAAACTTTTCAAGAGATGATTCCCACTTTCAGCTACCACCCGTATATCCAATTTGCTTGAACACCCTGCTGTGATACAATGCACACCTCTGTAGGCTCCCGGCTATTCAGGAGCTGCCTTAGATGTTAAAATCAGTAATTATGAAAGCTGGTGGAGCTAGTGGGAAAATAACAAACCTAAAAATTTTGGAGTAGAGATGTATTTGTGACACACTGTCAACAACAACTCATAACATGCTCCCTATCAAAATTTGACTTGCCCTGTTATTTTTATCTCAAGTGAACAATGTCTTCAGGATTGAAAATAAAGCAATTCTGACTTGTCAATACCAAATACCTAAAGTCACCAAAACTTTGCTGTGAGAGTGGAATGTCCTCTTGATGCCTATGTCAAAAAGTTAACTAACAGTAAGACCCAGATCCATTAAAGCACAGCCATGCAAGCAAATCTGAGTCTAATAACACACACGGGACAATTATCAGGAAGACACTGTAAATGGCGTTTGAAGCTGCTGTGTGTGTAAGTGATCCGGTAGAGAGAAACAAGTCAGAATGTTAGCCCCATAGAGTATACCATTAGTGCCACAAATCACACTAATAAAAGCTTCTCATTTAAATTTTCTAACCAACAAGCAAGGCTTTGGATCTCTTCACAAGAGGGGAAGATCCCAATAGAAGAGCAAGGGAAGGAATGAGGTTACAGGTGTATTGTACTTTTTAAATGTTTCCCATCACGACCTCAGATAACTATTTCCGTCCAGACATATACTTATCCTTTTGGTGCCTGAGAAAAGAAAAGCTAACTTTTCCATTTATCTGATCAGTTCTATAACACTAATACCATACAGTAGCATTATGTGTACTGCCATATTTTCAAAGTCTGCATATCTCTTTTTGGGTTAATTGTATAAATGCCATGACTCTGTCAGGATGGACATGAACAAGAGGTTTCTGTCCAGAGGTTTAGGTTTCACATCTGGAAACAGATGTACATTCCTCTGTCTTTTCATAGGCCCTTTCAGTTATCTTGCAAGTGCATTAATTCAAACTTCTGTACAACCTCCTGAAGACATCTACTGTATGGGAAGTGGCTGTCTCTCACAAAGACTTCTGCCTAAAGGGCAGTGGTCCTCTCATACATGTCCTACTGGGTACTTGCCAACAAGGGATACGGTTACTAACAAGGAGAAAAGAGTTTTCTGTGCTTTGCAGGAGCATGGCAATGGAAATGTTATTTAAGCCATTATGTTTATTCACTATTCTATTACCACATGAAGGAACTCTGAAGTCATATCAGTATTAAACCCATGTGCTTTAAATAAAAAACATTCTGCAAGTCACGTACAACAAGCTGTTTTCATCCTCTTTATTAGTCTTTTGATATCACTGTTTTAGCTTGGCAAGGTCTTATTTAGTACCTCTTTGGCTCTTCGTTGAAAAACTATTCCTGGGTTTTAGGAAAAAAAAGTCTTTTCTAAGAAGTTTATTTGCAAACTATTATAGATTAAAAGGGTCAGTTTGCCTGATCCTGTTCTCTCAATTTGCATTTTTTCAAACTCACACAGATCTCTCTACCCTCTTTTCGGTGTTTAACTGATGGTTAACCATGTAGGAGACAAAAATAGACAAAGTAATTGCCACTTGTTTCTTTGTCTCATTGTGTCATGCTGTGCTATAAATGTGTTTAATCTGGACAGAAGCAAAGGGGTAAAGCCTAATTTAATAGCTATCAATCAAAGGTAGGAAGCCTGCAAGAAAGACTGCAGTTCAGGTTCAAATCTACTGAAGGGTAAAAAAAAAAAGCAGTATGGCTAAGACTGTGAGTCTTCAGGAACTTTAAGAAAAACTTCTGATTTCCAGTCAGAATCTATTCATGGCCAGTTTAATGATTGATGCTTCCTTCAAATTACATAGCTTGTCTCTCTTTCTTGTATTTATCTTTTTCATTCAACTATTGCCAGGGTTAGCATCTTTATCTATCGTTTTGCTATAACAAGCAAGCCAGCCTTTCCTGACCTCTCTCAAAGGAGGAAGTCTGCAATGTCTGTCTCTTCTTGGAAGACAAAAGGATTTTAAAGAAGAGTGGAGTCCTCTTCTTTTCACCTGTTCTGATCCAGTTAAATTTAATTTTTCTTGGACTTGGATGGCCAAAGATGTGTACTGGGTTTTATATGATAACCTGGTAGTGTCTCATTCCATAGCATTTATACTTTCCCCTTGCCTGGGGGTTGCTTTCCTAGCATATTCTGTAACTACATATTTCTAATATTTATTCTTTCACTCTTTTTTTTCAGAAGTGTTATTTTTACAAGTTTTCTCTAATAGGAAGTGTACTGTCATAGCTCCCGAGCGCTTCATCTTCAGAAATATCATTGGAAACAAATTTAGAATGTTCTGAGAATCCTTGTACAGTATTAATAACTGATCATCACTAAAAATTTGAAAAAGCCTCATAGCTCTGTCAACTTTACTGTCCTTGGCTAAGAATCCTATGCAAGTAAAATCAAAGAGATTTGTCCCAAAGGAAATACCATGCAATTCATACCCTTTTCTCACTGTACGCTCATGGTGCTTACCATCATTTTACTCTGTATATTCTGATTTTAGCAATTCATTTAAAATGCTGACTTTTGTATTATTTCTGTGTATATGCTTAATCTTGCACACACTGTAGATCACATAGGTTGATAACGGCTCTGAAGAGATTTATTCTTGCACGGCTGTGAACCTTAAGATTTAACTAGCAAGTAAAAAATATCTGAGTGCATCTCACCTACATTGCTAATTCATTAATAAATGTTGTGGGCTTCAGTCAAAGCTTAAATGCTAAGTACTTATGAGATAATCAGGAATAATTCATCCTCAAAAAGTTAATAAAATCTAGAGCAGCTTCTGAAATTAATTAATTTGGATAAGTCAGAAAACTAACAATAGTTATCAGGTCTGCAAGAGTACAGCAGTGTCTTATCTATCTCAGGTGTTACTTGAACATTTTCTGCCCTCTAGCAGAAAGTTGCTCTTGCAGAATAGGATTTAAGGGACTGCTCTTCAAATCTATGAAATATAGCAAACTGGGTAAGAAGTTTATTTCTACTATTACATGTAAATTGGGAAGATTACTGTGTCATTATTTCTCCCACTCCAGTTTTTTATTGGTCCCTCATGGATAGTTACAAGGTTGCTTCCAACGTTCTCAGTCAGTATTTCCTGGTTTACAACAGTCCCTGCCATTGTAGAAGGAGAGTGAAACAGCTTTTGACTGAGAAGAGCACTTCAGAGAAAAGAAAATCATGGCTGAAAATCTGAGAGATCCTGAAAGAAAAAGAACTACTATCTATGTTTTATGGAAAAAGTTAGCTGAAATACACATGGCAGGAAGAATAGGTTGAAAGTTGTTTTATGTCTCTTGGGTTATCAGTAGCCTTTTTGGTCTTTGTTCTGAACAGTTTTGCTCAGTTTAACATAGTAAAACTAAAATTGTCTCTTTCTAACTAAGAGGAGTCCAAACTGAAGCACCAGATCAGTATTGAAAGAGGAAAAAAGTGCATATCCATCCACTCATAACACAATTGCCCACACTAAAGTTTGTCAATTAATGTTTATTGAATCAATAAACCTTCAGCTTCCCAGAGTTTCCTAGACTTTTGATGTGGCCTGGGAGCAGGGAAAGCAAAGAGTGCCAATAACTGAAAAAAGAGCAAAGTGTAACAGAGGCAGAAATGATTGTGGGCTGAAGAAGAAAACTGATTTGAAGCAGGGATAGATTCATTATCACGACTTTTCTCAAAAGAGTTTTCCTTCCTACTCCCAAAACAGCAGGCACAGCCTTTTTTCTCATTTAAACTGATTTCAGCGTTGGGGAGGAGCGCTAAGGCTTTGCCATCTTTTGAACTTCACCCACTGTGTGTGAAGGGAGTTTTATAATTACATTTTTGAGAAGGAAGACCATATTAGAAGCAGGACACTTTTTCTCTACTGCATTTGTTTCCATAGGAATTGTTAAACAAGTAATGGAAGAGAACAGAGTATCAGCCTTTCTTTACCCAGCACAGCACAAACCACACAGATGTGAAGAAACAGGATGCTGAGCTGAAGGGCTCTCTCCTTCCTGCAGTTCAGACAGTAATAGAGAGCAGCAGGAGATGCAGCCCTACATGATTTTTTCTGTAAGAGACAGTGGTAACTACATCTATGGAGAAAGTGGAGAGGAAGTAGTACACTCAATTCCTAATTTTCTTCAACTCTTCGATCTAAGAGTGAGGAAAGGATCAGCTTTTCACCAGGTCCCTGCATTTCCAAATGCTGGTGCTAAGAAGCATGCAGAGCGCCCTGGGAGCACTAGCAGCATGGGTAATTGTACACTCTTGTGCCAAAGTGCAGAGCCTGAACAGAAATACTTGAGAGGGAGGTGATTTCTTCTTGGCTGTGATCATCCTCCATATAAATTCTGATATTTGATCTGATCCAGAGATAACTCTGTTTTTTGAGTCTATCAGCTAGCCAAAAATTCCTTTGATTTGAAGTCAGATTGGTTGCTGCTTTCTATAAGCATACTCAGTGAGAGCTGATATTGCTCAGAACCACTGCAAATGTGCCAGATGCCACTGATAGCCACTGTTGTCAAATATATGATGGAGCTGTCATATACATTTTGTTTTTTCTTAGCCAGAGTCAGTGCAAGGAAATGGTAGTGATGCATTGACTTATACTCCTGTCTCCAGTTCTCTGCTCAACGGTTTAACAGTTGTGTAAATGTCTGGCTTTCAGAAGCAAGAGAACATTTCTGGGTATTCCAGACAGCAGTTTCTTATGCTCTCTCTGTATGAACTATGCCTTTTTTTTCTTTTTCCTTTTCTTCTTTCTCTTTTTTTCTTTCTTTTTTTTT
>WEKW01020899.1:7299-24973 GCA_013389905.1 Sula dactylatra | reverse complement strand
AGATTAAAGATAAAAGCTATTTTGCATATTGGCAGGTAGGTAAATGGCAGTATTTAGAGTGTCTCATTTCTGGGACAATTTTCCTCCTTTTCTCAGTACTTAAGCCCCAAAGGAATATTCCTTTTCTCTTTAATTCTGTTGACTGCAACCCAAATAAGAGAGGTGAAACTTTCAGTCAGATTCCCTTTGACCTTTCTGATAGTACACAGATAAATCTATCACACTCTCTCTCTCTCTCTGCCTTGGAATTTTCTTCTGGCATATTTCAGCATCTTGCTCTCTCACACACAATCACTAGAGGTTTTCAAATAAATGCCTGGGGTGAGAAAAGCAAACCTACTTAATTTTTCACTAGCTTCAGTCTCAGAAATATCTACTCCACTTTGATTTGAACCTACAAACTAAATATGCATTCTGTTGAATGGTTTACATTTGTAGTGGTTATAACTCCTCCTCATGGCAAGCAATGCTATAATTTTAACTGAAGTCTGACAACCAGATCCAGCTAGAATGGTCTTGTCTTTCTCTGAGTTGAATGCATTGTCACAAGATCTATTTATTCCATGACTTAAGGGGTTTGTCTTTGCCTGAATACAATTTCACAAATCTAGGATTTGTTCGGAGAACCCAGACTTTACAGAGTGCCATGGATAATCTGAAAGGTTTAGCATGGATGGAAAAAGAGAGATACAGCAATTTGTTGGAATTTCCTAAATATCAGGCAAGTCATTTAAAAATGTAGCTCCACTCAAGCTGACATCTAGATATACAGCCACCAGACATGCTCAGGTCATTTTTTTGGCAGCTGATCCTCACTAGGCTCTATGTGACTGTGTTGTGGACAGTTCTGTGCAAAAGTCCAAGGGGTTTCTCTTTGTCCTGGAAATTACTGCACCTCTGCAGATCAAAAACAGTACAGGCCTGGCAGGTAAGACATGTCCCAGCTCACTGGACTCACTGTATATGTAGTAACGGGTCACTTTTAGGGGATGGCAAAATCCAGAGTTTCTTTATTAGTTGTGTACATTTTATGGGTTTTTATTGTGCATTTGCCAGAAGGTGTTCCAATAGCACATGCGATTCAAATCAAAACTCATCATAGCTACAGACTGTGCACATGAATTCAAAAATTTATCAACCTGTTATTTCTAAGGGCTTCCAGGCTTTCCCTTCCCCCATTCAACATCAGTAGAGAGCTATTAACAAAGAGGATTGGATTCTGCTGTTACTATGAAGTCAAAAATTGTGTTATTAAAATGTCCATTTTTCATTCCCAGAATACAAAAATCTAAAGTCTGTCAACTCCAATGCTTTATCTAGCCCAACTGATGCAGCGCAAAATGAGGACAGATGGTTAATAACAATCAGACCGTAGATTCAGCTTCTTCATTCTGGGATGTCTTCCACTTGTTCCTTACAATGCTTGAATCAAGATTTGATATCACTTTGGGAGGAAGTTGGAACTAAGGCAATGCTAAGCTGAGTTCTTGCATTTCTGATTATTTTTAGCTGCAGGATTACCAGAAGCCTTTATGTCATGTAGCATGGTATGCCATTTCAGCCAGAACATTTTTCACACATTAGATTTTAAAGAGTTTGTGAGCTTCAACAGTTGATTAAGCCATTACAGTTGAGATTCCTTATGAAAAAACTCTTTAAGATGACAAATTTCAAAGAATTTCGGAGCCTCTTTAATCTTAACCCTAGAGTTAGCTGTTATTCTACAAAGTAAGAGTCGGCTTCGCCTTTTCCAAATTACATTTCTTTCACAGCAAGGGCTGTACTCTGCCTTCTCTTTTTCAGTCTTTCACAGCAGACTAGCACACTTAAAGCAATTACAGAAATTGCAGCAACAAAATTAGAGTGTTGTTGTAGATGCTTTAGGCTTTATTATAGCAGGCAGACAGAATACCAAGATGGACAACAGGATACGCAGGTTATATTTTTGGCTCTATAACTGTATTATGAAAAGCAGTTTCTTACCTCTTAGTTTGTTTCACTTTCTAAAGGGGAGCAACAAATATTCATGCAAATCAGTTTTGAGAAATACTTTGAGATTTTGGGGAAGGTGTCAAGTCCTCCGTACCATTGGTTACAATATGGGAAGAGCACATATATACAGAAATGAAGCATTTTCCAGAATCCACTAAGAATACATTGGTGAAGTTGAATTCATAGTAGAAATTGAATTTTCCTTTGCATAGAATCCAACTCATAGACAAGAATATTTATCGAATAAAGTGCTACTTGTCAATATTCCTCTCAAGGTAAAATACCAGATCTCATTATCTGCTTCAATAAACCACATAGCAATGAGGTCTATTGCTTTTTACCATGTTGTTATTGCTGTTATCCCAATCACATGAAGTGAGATTAACTGTTTTCACAGGATTTTTATAAGGATGCAATAGGATGTACAAATAAAGTATTTTCTTAAATGTAAAATAAAGGAGCAAAGAAAAGAAACATGATTGAAGAGCTGTGACTCATTTCTCTTAAAAACTGAGGTGCATGTTGTTCATGTACCTTCTATTTTTAAAAATGTAACAGCACTCTAAGGCACTCCATCAGCCCATGTTAAAGCAAACAAAAATATAGAGCTCAATTTTGTTTGTGAATATCCTTTATTTGGTATTATCTGCTGCATTAAAAAGCCCAGCCTAAATAAGGCACTGGGTTTCAATCAAAGTTGGTTTTCTGTTTTTTTTGTTTGTTTGTTTGTTTTTTGTTTTTTGGTTTTTTTGGTGGGGGGGATTGGTTTTTTTGGAGGGATGGGGTGAGTTGTAATTTTTTTTAAAGAACTGAATCATACTTCAATAAGATAAACTTTTTATTTGACTACAGGTATCCAAATACAAGGTGCCTGTTTTCAGAGTGACTAAAGGCCTATGTTCCTCGCTTATCTGTTTCTGCAGAAAAAGGTTTTATGGCAAGCAGGCTTTCCATTAGGGTTTGTGCTGGCCCATGCAGATGCTAGCAGCTGGGAAAGGTCCTCTTCCTCCCCTCATCACACAACCTGGGCCCAGGTCTCCAAATTAAAGATGACAGTACCCTCTAATATGAGCAGAGAATTCTGACAAGCAGCATTTTACTTGCATTTGATGCAAGTTTGAACGATTATATTGGTCACAAGGCAATGCAACTGTGCTAATTCTGCATAAGGGACTCTTGTGTAGACCCATGAGCTACAACTGGGGTAGTCAGCAGTGCTTCCCACAGGAGGAGAGGAGTCCCCTCCCTGCAGGACACGGTCCTGCCAGTTTTCTGGACAGGTCAGGTTTGTGGTGCCAACTTGCATACAGCTCTGTTTCCCTTGGTGTGTGTAGTGACAGTGTCCTGGCTGGGAGAGAAGGCTTGAAGTCATAGATGTCCCCTGTGTAAGTTAAGACATAAATTAATAACTAGTTAGTAAGTAGGCATAACCAGCTGTCCCTTGTATAAGTTAATAACTAGTTGTACAGGAATATGCAGTAGTTGTAACCAAGACTAATCAGTCCCCCACCTTCAGGCTCCAGCAATACAAGAGTGCTCCACAGAGAAAAGTTCTTTGTGATCATACGCTCTCCAAAAGCACAGCCAAAACTGCAAAGCCAGAACACAGCTGGAGAGAAAAAGTACAGAATACCTCATTCTGTCTTTTAACCTTCATCTTCAGTTAGTAAAGTCAAACATAAATCATGAGGTTAAAACTGCAGGCATCAAATTCAAAAAGAGAGAAGTCTTGCTTTGCAGTTTTCAGCTGACCCTGGTCACCTTCTTTCTCATGCTGGCGTGCTTGTATTAAATACTAAATATGAGCATGCCATTTAGTATTCAAGTACTAAATAAATGTCATATATCCTTTTTAAACCAGTGAAATTTTGCACCCATTTTCTACTTTTGGAAAGAACTGTGTATTACAAACCAATAGCAAATTAAGTCCAGTACCTTTGGGACCACTGGTTTATGTAGGCCTTGTTGCTCACGGATTGTGTTACAGATTGCACAGGGGTTCTGTTTGTTTATTTGTTTTTAGCTGAGCTCCTTTAACTGGCAGAAGAAAGAGAGACATTATCTCACATATTTTTCCCCTGATCTCTGTGAAATCTCATGCTATTCTTTCTCTGTACTCAAAATGGGATTGGGTCTACACTGAAGCAGAGGCAAAAGTGTGTCCAGATGATTCTTAGCCAAATTTCTTTGGGCATCTTTCTTCTCTAACAAGACATGGTCCAACCTCAGCCAAACCATTTTTTGGATCATTTGATGAATGGAATCATTTGTGATTGAAATATGAAATGATTTTTCCATCATTTTATGAGAACAGATGCACTGGGAATCCGTCTCTCTTTTTGGATGCTGTAAGAGATGCTGTTCTGCTTTCCAGCATCTCTTTGAATTCTGCTCATGGATGACCCATACTTCATTTGTACTTGATTTTCATTTAATCTATCCTGAACCTTGTAAAAAAGCTCTCTAGTGTTCAGTAAATTACATGGAATTGAAATCCAACCACATAAACTGGTCACATGCAATGAGACAGTTATTTAGGGCTCATCTCTGCCAAGAGATCAACGCATTTAAGAGTACAATAATTATATGTTGAATATTTGGCAGCATGTCCCTAAGTGCAAAGCAGTTTCTCTGCTGGGATACTAAATTCCTCCGAAAGAGTTCATGAGGTCAGAAATATGTATTTCTGATCAAAATTCCCTGAAATGAATCCTGGCTTAAACATATATTACAGATTAAGTGGTCTCTCCAGCCAAAACTACCATATCAATGCTAAATTTATTTCCTACAGCAGACACTGGCTTTTCTTGAATAAATAATGTATACAAGATATATAATTGTTTTAGCAAGGTACTCTATGACTACCCCTCATTTCATTTGTATTTTAATTAATGCAGTGCTCAAAATGCAATATCATTGTGCACAGACACTCTCTCTGTGGGATTTCTGGCACAATTTTCTTGTCCAGTGCAATGGGCAAGCAGACTGCCAGTCTCCATGTGCTGGGTTTTTTTCACTGAACTTGATCATAGCGCGTACTCATATGACTCAGGGATAAATGCTGACCTCCATTGAACACTATATCTCAGATAATTTTGCTGGCTGCAGCTGATCTCAATTTGAGGTGCCAAATGAGCTTATAGAAGCAGTGGTATTCAGTGGTTTCCAAACGAAATAGAAAGTATGTACCCACTGGACTTTTCAGTTCAGTCATATTCCACTTTAAATAGAAAGCTTAGATGGTTTGCTTCATTTTATTAACATTTATCATTTAGATTATGATACATCTGGGATGATTTTCTGAATGTATACAGCAACACAGCCAATGCCTAGGGAAGCTTTTAATCGAAATGAGGAAAAATAAAGGAAAGAGTACAATGTAAAAGCAAAGTAGTCGGTAGTCAGTTTTAATGAGAGTTATGTTTTCCACAGCTGTGGAATAATTTAGAATTTATTCTGGATGATTCTGAAATTTCTACATTTGTATGTTAGGAAAAATGCATTTCCCCAAACTTTTTTTTATTCCCTTTTTTGAAAAACTGTTTAAAAATAGTCAGAACATTTTTGATATTCAGTCTTCTGATTTAAAAAAAATGCACCAGAGCATCATAAGTAGGATGTATATGAAAGGACATATGAAAATTAAGTGACTGCTTCAAACAATTCTAGTAGCTTCAGTTTAAATTTTTTAGGCCAGATCTGCTTCTGTGAGGGACAGATTTACAGAGATGTATGAATGAGACAGGAGTAAATGGGCTCACACAGCAGCAAAAGAGATTGGGGAAAACACTGGGTTGGGGTCGGGTCAACTTCTAGAAAGTAATAAAGTATTAGAGTTCTTGGGGGGGGTTGAGCTCTAGTTATTTTTATTTTTTATGTTTTTATGATTTTTTATGTTTTTTATGTCTGTCAGTACAGTACAATGCAAGATACTGGACTAGGTGGATTCCTGAGAACCCTTAAAATTCTACAACTTTATAATTCTGAGTGTGCAGAATTCTTTGAAAAATATTTTTAGTTGATGCTTCTCTCAGAACTATTTATTGCCAGCTATATTTTAAGTCTTCCTTCCCAAAGGAATATTTTTGTTCTGTTATTGTTGTCTTGCATAAGCCACATTTTCTAAGGCTTCATTCAACTTAGTGATCCTTTTTTTGAAACTTGAATTGTAAGGTCTATATGCATTTTACTCTCAGCAGAGCTAAGTGCGTCTCTGATGATAATCACTAAAATACTGCTCTGGATTCAGATAATCATTATATTACATTTTTAACTTGACACTTCAATTACTTTTGCAACAGTATAAAGCAGTGTTTTGGGAATAGGACAGATTTCAAAGCTTCACGCACAGAACAAGTTTCACTGGTGTAGGTCATCAGAATGAGGGATGACTGCCTGCAAATTGTGAAGTTTTTCAAAATGTCTCTGAATTTATTCTGTAACATTGAAAATTGTCCCCATATGAAAGGAAAAAAACCCAGTCTGCTAACCTTCCCTGCCTGCACAACTTCTTTGATTACAGGAATATCTCAAAAGCTCTCATACCTATTCAGGTATTAGGTTGTAATATGCCAAATGTTTGGTTCTTTTACTGTCCACTTGATTTTATTTTTTTAAAATGAGAAGCCATGAAATGCCTAATATTGATGACTTTTCAAACCCGCTATTACTAAGCAACTGCTAAGCACGTTAATTAACATCTCACTGAGAAGAAGGTTCAGCATTATTCTGATATCACAAACTATTGTTAGAGCTGGCACATAAATATTTAGCTTAGAAGTGTATCATTATATTCCGAGACTCCACAGACTTTTGTATCTATGATTCACTGCTTACCAGTTATATGGACTATAGCACAGTTTTAAAAGTAATTCTGGGTATTCTCTGAATATTGCATCAAATAGTTCTTTGGTATTTTCCGTACATTTATCAGAACAAGGCACTCCACTACTTTTACAGAGGCCAGCAGCTGGGTTAAATCTATTATTAAGGAAAAATGCTACATCCTGGGCTTTCTTTTGTAGCATTTTATCCTGTGCTTGCTAGAGACGTACTTAACATGTTTTAAGACCACTAGCAAGGACACAATGTAAATGGATCTGCGAAAAAATGTGTAATGGAAGTTCAGTTCTTCCTGTAGTCAAAACCACCATATTATATCTGCATGTATGTTTTTTGAAAATATGGAGAAACTCCCTATGTAGAAATTACAGAACTATCAAAAAGATAATGGTAGAAAGCCACAGCAAAGATTTTTTTAGGGTGTCATTGGTAATGTATTGAAGATGGTACATGCAGCCATAGTTGAGCATAGACAGTAGAACAGAATCCTAATATTAAATTGGTAGAACATCACATGTGGTTAATACCAATGTTATTCATTAAGGACTGAATGTATGTTTCTGTACTTCGATAAATTCAAAGAGGATGCTTTGTCTTACTGTACCAGTATTTCTGATCCATCCGTTGCTTGGTAGGGTAGAAAAGATTACACTGATATTTCACTTTCTTTGACAGTGAGATACCAGATAGGAAGAGATGGTTAATGTGTGACATGGATTAAGAATGGGGCTGAGATCGCTGGCATTTGACACACAACCAAATTGTCAAAATACAGTAATCTGTGGCTCAATTGCAAGGTAGTCTCTACTGCAATAATCATTCAGAATAGAACCTGGAAAAAGCAGAGGCAAACTTTCTCCTTGTAATGCGATGTTCATATTTCAAGTGATTAGTGCCAGGGACAAAGGAGAACAATGAGAACTTTGCCCAGAAGAAGAAGCTACAGAACGATGCATGCTGTTAGTGGTTGGTAATGTCAGCAGGAAATAGTGCAAAGATACAAAACAGCCAGAGAAGATGAAGAAAAACTATACTGAAATTAAAAGTGCTGCAAGAAATTAGATGAAAATACCGCTTCAAAAATAAGGTTACGCAAAACTCTGCAAGCATGGAAATAGTAAAGCCCACAGGCCATGGCAGGCAGATTGCAAAATAGGCATCAAAAAGTCATGGCTTTAGGTTTGTAGGGTTTCTAGAGGTATAACCATGGGAGAAATCCTGAGCCTGGTTCTATTGCTGGGAGGTGGAAGACATGCAATGGAATACTGTGGGGGTCCTATGTAAGGTTTGGATGGATGTGTACCACAGCTCAGCCCTGCAGGATCTTTTCACTGAGTAAGCAGTGGAGCCTACATTGTGGAGAAGGTGGATATTGGGAAATAGAAGCAAACCCCTCTTGCCATTTTCCTATGGGCTGCCTTCCTCACATGGAGCAAGACTGAACAGAATTGGCAGACTCTGCTTCAGCCATCAGTACCGCTGCATTACATTTCTGTGGAAGAGCTCGCTATGGGCAATGACCTCTGCTCCTGTGGGCTCCCTCTGCCAGACCCTGTTGTTTGCTTTCAATACGGAGCTCAAGTTTTCTCTTCTGATGCAAAACACTGCAAATGTGTCAGAAGGATATTCCTCAGAGGGTAGAAAACTCAAAGAATGGCTGAAGTTATGAAGGAGGAATTTTGCATGTGAAGCATATTGATAACGCTAAAGAAGAATGTAAGATGTGAATCTCTGTTTTCTCCAGCCTCTCCTGTGTTGTGCATATAGGTATGTATATATTTAATTTCACAGTTCTCCTGCCCTCTGATAAGGCTGTATTCATGGCTGAATCTAAATTACATTCTAAAATTAATTTCTAGGTAGCAGTCGTAGGATGCCATTTGAACCCTATCTGGTTCCCAGCTTGGGGAAAAGAAAGTGTTTCAGAATCTCTTTTCCTTCTTCTATACTGCCCTTTCTTTAGCTCTGTTCAGTTTTAGACTTTACCATTTTCACAGGTGATCTCGAAATACTGGTCTGGAGCTCTTTAAATTACTTTCTTTTTAACCTATCTAGCACAATTTCAGCATTAGTACTTTTCCAGGCAGAGAGCACAGACACAATTTACTTGCTTCAAATATATTTTCAAGTCCTTCCATGTGAAGGGAAGCATTCAAATTTTTTTTTTTTTTTTTTTCACTGTGCAGAATATTTTAATCACCTGACAGCCTGTGGAAATTAATCCTTTCTCTGTCATGTAAATTGACAGCCAGCTGGATAAAAGGGTTTCACTGGGCCATCATGTACCGCATGCATCCTCTGATGCTTGTCCTTACAATGCTCAACCTTGCTACTTGAGTAGGCCCTTTTACATTTTCAACAGACAACAGGAAAATATGGGCTCTCTTACACACTGTAATGTTAGCAGTAGTCATAATGGTAGCAAAAAGTCTCATGTAAAAAATCTTGATCTTTCTTTGTTTCATGACAGTCTGTGCTTTAAACATGACAGACCTGGGCCATCAGAGTGCTGAAGTGACCATACCATATCTATCTGTGGCTGCTGTCTTCTTTTATAGGTCCCCCTTTTAATTAGTGTAACTCTGGCTTGGTGTTTTCATTCTTTGTTCTTTTTTATTTCTGAGGAACAGATGCATTCTTACAGCCATCTACTCCTTATCTCTACCTTCTCATCTAAATAGCACAAAACAGAACTATGGTTGCCTATCAGTCTAGTTTATCCACAATGAAGTAACGAATTTGCACAGATCCTAGTGTCATTTTTGTGGTGGGAGAGAACATGGAGATTGAACATCAATCAAAAAACTGATGAGGTATTCAGAAAGCAATAGGAAACACAAAATAAAGATATACCTAACTGTAGCAAAGCTTTTCAGACATCCTACTTGTTTTTTGTTTGTTTTGACAAGTGAGGTTCATTAAATGTCATATTTCATATTGTTTTACATTTCTGAACTCCCTGGAACATTCAGAACTCTCTTATCGTATATTGCCAGTGAATATAAAAGCAAAGCAAATATTATCTGGCCTCTCATAGTAATTCTTATAAGATATTAAAATGAAAAAGCAACACGCTTTTGACACTTTTAAAGATTAATATGTAAACAAATTCCAGTGTCTTGTTTGTTCTTTGTGTCTCTGCTGGGTCTGTCTTTGCTCTTGGAATTTCCATGCCATTTTGGAAGGTTACCAGTTCACACAGAAACATGTTCACCTTCACAACCCAAGTGGAGAAGGTGTAAGTCAAGACCTAATCTTTTCAGTGCAGCAAATCTGAATTTAAATAAAAGCAGCTTTCAAAAAGCATAGAGTGATGAGGACTAAAGAACCAATAGAATTACTAATCTGTTGAAAAACAAGTCATATTTTTGGCATGCAAATGACCACTTTATAAAGAAAAATATTCACTGAACACCAAAGAGTGTAATAATAGAGGATGGAAATGGTAATACAGGCATTTATATTGAATAAAGACAGGAGAGAGAATTTAGATAACAAGAAGAATTTCCTGCCTATTAATTTAAGAGTAGCCCTGCTGAGTTTAGCAGCGTTGAAAGTCTCCAGGTCTTGGTGCTCAATGCACAGAAATCTTCTGTTCATTTCAATGGCAAATGTCACTACTTTATGTCTTTCTGGACTGTTGCACTAATGTTTGTCAAACCTATGCTGTAAAGACCACATATGCAACTGAACTAGTTAGGACTGCCTGCTGAGACTCCTAACCCAAATGTTTGTTTCTATACAGTTGTTCACATAAAAGGGTCATCTATCCTTGACGGCTGGTTCAAAAAACCCATTAACAATCATTGAGTATCAATGAGATAAACATTACTATTGAATATATGGTTGGTATAAGTTATTTGTAAGATATTTTTTCACCATGAGAAAAATGGTACAATCCCCCTTGATTCTTCAGGCACACTAATGCACCCTTCAGTGAGTTTCTGTAATGATGGCTTAGCATCACACTCCTACCAAAACAAAACTCCTAGCAAAACTAAGACTCTGACATTTGAACCTAAAACAATCTTTGCGTAGGCACGTGGATTTGTTTGTACAAGGTTCATACATGGTAGAGGTCTGCAGGAAAAAAAATTAGGAGACAATGTCAGGTTATTAGGAGGAAGCTTGTTGGGCTCCTTCATAGTGCTCCAAGTAGGTTAACTGGGCTGAGTTGGAAACTGAGTATATCTGTCAGCTTGCTTTATTTCCTTTATATATGTTGGTATAAGCAGTCTGAAAAAAGACATTGAACTTGTCACTCTCTTATTCTATCATTTGTCTTAATAAAAACTACTGGGCAAAGTAGAAGTTCACTCTTTGGACTAGAAACACACCCTAACAGCACACTAGTGCTTAAGCCAGACTGTAAGGTTCAGTAGACATTGGTTTCAGATTCCCTAGCTTTTTGGTTCTGTTTTGTTTTGTGGTTGGCTGGTTTTTTTTAAAGCAGAACAATGAAAGATGCTGTCTTGCTGCAGTCTCTCAAGCTGTTTTTCATAGGTGTATGAGCTAGGCTTTCCTGTGACTTTTTACTGTTGAATGACATAACAGCCTCTTGTTATCTGCAGTGAGCCACTAATGAACCAACAAGGGATTAGGAGGTAAAGTCTGGCAAACATCCACATGCTGCATCAGCTGAACTGGAGGAACTCTTCTGTCAGTGTCTTATTTTGAGGCTGTAGGTAATTTTCCTAATCATATTTATGATAAAGTTAACTTAATACAGTGTTCACAGCTAAAGTCTGCAGGAAGCTTGACAGTTTTCCAATAATATGCAGCAAAAATGTAGCAAAAAGCAGAGTGTATTTCTAATTATTAATATTATTTCTAATTATTAATGATGTGTCTTCTCCCTTGGCTATCTGGATGAAAATTTTACCACATTGTGTCATAAAATTCTCACTCTGTCCATAGCTATGCATTCAGAAATGTCAGCATCCACATGCTGTCTATCACAGAAACTTTGTAGGACAGAGAGAACAGATGTAGTAATATCTCAGAATATTAATGGGCTGTATTAGAGCCAGCAACATTTCTTATGAATAAAGTCTAACTTAAGAATAACTAAAGCTAGGATTATTTCTTGGGTGGGTGAACAGCTCAGTATTCTCTAAAAGTCAACAGAGACTTGGTGTGGCAGTAGTATGTTAGGACTTGCCCTGAAGGTGATGGCAAATATTTCGTATACGATGAAGTAGATTCATTAAAAATGTAAAGGGAGGGCTGAGATAGTTGGAGTGGTAAACCCGAATGGTGATCTTTGCGGCAGTGCCCTGAGTGGATAAAAAGAGGAGCAAGATGGCACTTGACAAGGACAGAAAAGAGAAGGTCACAGTAGTTGAGGAGCAAAACCATGGATGTCTAAAATAAAATTTTAGTTGTCTGACAGGGCAAAAACATTGAATCTTAGAGCTGTTGCACTGAACACATTAGATATGCCCTGGATTTGAGAGCATAAAGGGAGAAATAAATAAGAGGAGATACCCAGGTTAAAGGGCTGCAGGACTGACATGGCTAGGAAAGTTTCAGTGAAACTACTTGTGTCCCAAGCAGTAGCTCACGCACTCACACTTCGGCAGAATAACAGTGTCGTTACCAATACTGACGGAATGGAGGTGTGGGTCACATTGTACTTACAGGCCTCATGAGGCATAGGGAGATAAGCTGCTGGAGACCTGGTACCACCTGTGGCATCCCACAGCTGTGTGAGGCATTGAACATGAACTATTTGAGGCCATGTGTCATTCAGAGCAAATTAAAGCAAATATCATAAAACACCATCCCTTGACACACTCCGACTATCTCAAAATTTGAAATGAAGCTTGCTGTGTTAGTTCTTCATTGCTGAAGATGCATAGGAGTTTTACAAATGACAGTTAATAACTCTTGAAATTCTATGTGACAGGATTTTCTCTGTAGTTTGGAAAATGATCAATTATGTTCCCTCAAGCGCAAACACTTGAAAAAATCATTAAGTTCCTTAGGATAAAAATCCTTGCTAATAAATAGGTAGCACAAACAAATCATGAAAACAGTTGAGCTTCTTCTGTGGAATTACAAGAGCCAGCTATCTTTCAGCTTCAGTTTCCACAGAGAGTTTTAAAATATAGTTGTCTGACATTTTTAAGACATCAAACTTTTTTGAAGATTTTTTCTTTTTAATGAGGTTTAAGGACCTCCAGTAAAGATGTAGTTATCAGAATGGTGTTTTTCCATGTGATGAGAAAATTTCTATCTTCTAATGATATATAGTTCATGGTCACAGTTAATATCATATCTGCATCAATTTCCGGAAATATATATTACCAGATTCAGGGAACCATATTTTCACTGTATGGAAAGGGATAAACTTGAAATATAATTCCATTTTAAGGGATCCAGAATACCCACATACTGTTCAGAAGACTATTTAAAATAACCAACATATTAACAGATTTTATGCTGCTTCTGACATTTATAGCAACCCAAAAGTTCTGAAGAGTGATGTTATGATAGTATCAAGATCTTCAGATATACTTTTCAACTGGGACTATGTCTCAGTTGGCTGGTGGGGATATTTTATGTCAGAGTCTTTGAAAAGCCTGCTTATGAATATTGTAGTACATAACTTTTTCTATTTTAATCAGTTCTGTAAAAGCACGGGCTTTATGCATTGCCATCTATACATATGCCAAGTGTGAAGAGCCAGAACGTCTCCTTCATGACTACATCTTGCCTCCCTTCCACAACTGGAGACAATTTGGGTGAGATACAACCTCCATGCCAGCCCATAAGATTACTGCTGCCTGCTGATATGGGCCTGAAATGTCCGTTTAGGAACTCATCGTGCATATCAGTAGTATGGCTTTTTGGGGGGGACTAGGAAGTAGTCTTCTTCGGACATGACTTAAGCATCATCATGTCTGAACTGTGGCAACTTCTTGAGTTGTGACAAGTGAAAAACACTGGACACAGTTTGGGATGTAAACTTAGACAAAAGTTGTGAAAAGGTAGAAATAAGGCACTGTGATGTCAGATTGCTGTACTCCTTTTTTACCAGTGCTTAATCTGGGAAAGATTCTATGGAAGTCAAGCCATGTTAGCTCAATGCCTAGAGGAAAGTTGCAAGGTGTGGGCCATTATAGGATTTAACACTTATAATGGCTGAATGCATCATACTATTTTGTATCTTTTCTTTGAATTCACTAAATATTTACTAAGAAAGAGCGTTAAATTAAAGTTAAAAGTTTGTATCTTTTAGCTGGTGGTTTCACTCAGTGATTTGATAAGCTAGAAGATTAACTAGGGTTTTTTTTTAAATTTACATTTATGTTTTATTTTCGTAATTTCTTATGCTAATAGTAAATTTAAGAGAGAGAAAAAGGGAGACTAAAGTGTAATAGCAGTTAGCTGCTGACATAAGTATTTGCACTTACAGTGCATCAAGATTTTCTGGCCCATTTCCTCCTTTAGAAAGAAAGAGTGGTTTACCCCCTTTTAAGATTAAAAAATATAAATTTCTTTTAAATAGCTACAGAGAATAAATATCTTAATGATTTTATTGGGTGTTGGAGTATTTATTCAAAGCTGTTCTTATTAAAGGTAGGAGAAAAATATTATTTATCTTTGTAATAAGTTGCAGAGACATCACTTCTAAAGCAATCATTAGGTTGCTCTAGCTTTACAGCATGACTTTTACCCTCATCATACGTGTGCTTAAAAATACTGTTCTGGCTGTTCTCAGTCAAAATCAAGAAATTGTAGCTTGTATTAGAGGTTCTGTCTCAGACTTTATGTATGACATGGGACTCCTACTGGTGCTGTTCCATTTCAGCTTTCTCTTGCTGTAGACGTCCTCTTTTGCACCCAGGTCTGCCAGTTAGCTCTCCCACTAACTACCCCCCTGCCAATGATAGCCTTCCCCAAAATCTGTTAGTGCAGCAGTACATGTGTGTTTCCCAGTTTCCTTTATGTAAAGTCGTCAAGGTTAGCTCAGATCACTAATCTGAACTTGTTAACCAAATCCAATTGCTTTTGACTTACGCAGGTGAGGCTCACATACACTATTTCACTAGGTGGTAAGGAATATCAGTGGATAGGAATCATCCTCATGGAAACCATGATGAAAACCTGCGAGTGGCTTAACAAGATCCAGATGAATATGAGTGCATAAGAAAAGGACATGTAAGAAAGAAATATAACCAGTGCTGGGACTCCACCAGTAGACCCACTCACCACTTTTCAGTCTAAATTGATTGGGTCTTTTTTTAACATTAACATTTCATGATATATGGCATTAAGCAATAGCAGTAAGATTAATGGTATCAAGGATCTTAGTCACAGTAGTGTAAATAGAGTCACTGTATTGTCATTTAGAGCTCCATCACAGGATGAGGAGCGACCATTTAGATACTTCTATAGCTCAAAATATAACCAGTGACTTAAATTTAATATATTTACTCTCATGATAAAAACTAAGAACCTGTGAAATGCTTTGATGAAAAGGAGACAGCATCTACAACACTTTCTAGACTGAAACCTTTTATCTGCAGTTATACATAAGAAAAACACAGCTACGTGCTGTTGCATAAAAAACACATATATGGCATGGTAATTTATGCATTAATATCTTTTCTCCCATTCCTATTTCCTCCATTCCTACTTATCTTGTAGACCTTTTCCAAATTTAATTCCACAATATATTAAGGCTTGTGTAGTTAGACAGGAGAGAAAATAGGGTTTCAATATTTGCAAGTATGTTAGCTACATTCTTCCTGTTGTGTTTTGATAAAACTGTATGGGTAAATGAAGATAACTTTTTTTTAATGAAAGGCAAAGAAGAAACCAACAGGCCACTTCACTGGGTTTGGCAAGGTACTTGGAAAGATAATCTTTATTTGTTTTATAAAAAGAAATAAAGAGAAATAATTACATCATGAAGTTTCTAACCCCAGGTGTCAACAGAGTCAACGCCATTTGTAAGCAGGTAGGAATGTGAGGATCAGAGCTAGTTTTGTACTATTTTGCATTTCTACAGAAGTATCTTTTGTAAGGTTTTATAAAGTTTTGCTAAAAAGCAATGACCTAATGCATGTTAGATTACCTGTATGTATATCAAAAGGAGAAAAAAAAAAAAAGGAGATTCTCATGGCTGGTTCACAGCGCCTGAGAAACCTGAGTTGAGTCACAACTTTCTTGCAAAGTCCTAACCTTCCCTGGGGATTACTGTTCTTACTGTGCTTTGGCATCCACCTACAAAACTGATGTAATACTAATTCCTTCCTTTCTTCTGCACTTTCTCTGCTGTGGCTTGGAAGAAGAGTCAGAATTCTGACATAGGTGCAGTAGACCTACACCTCTGGGAAAAACTGTTTACTTTGCCCATACTTGAGGAGGCAGATCCCAGACAGCAGATCCCCACGTGCAAATCTGTCTAGTCACTGCCAGCTGTGGGGTCCAGGTTTGGGGGGCAATGCTGCTGCCTTCTTTGCAGCAGCAGCACCACCACCACAGGCTCTGCTTTCCAGTTTTCTGCTCTCGGCTTTGAGTAAGTGCAAGTGTTTTAATTTTAACATTTTCAGCAGACCAATATCAATGAAAGCTATTAATGCAAATGAATGTCAGTTCATGTGGCAAGTACCCAAACGTGACTCGTATCAGCCTTTTGGGTAAAGGCATACAGGATGCAGAGGCTACGTCGCTGTTAAATTAGCCCGTTTTAGTCCCACATTGAAGGAGAGCTGGGCCTACTGTACTTAAAGCCATTGATAAGATAGCTTAGAGGGGAAAGATATTTAGCCTTGTTTGGAACACAGATTAAATGAGAGAAAGACAGTGACTGTAAGGAGGAAGTTTTCCGCAAATAAAGACAAAGATAACCAAGGAAAAGTGACCTGCAGAAATGAAATGAATACAGTATTTAGGATGGAGTGTTAAACCTTATGTTTTCTGACAGAAAAAGTCTAAGCAGCTTCAGGGAGTCCAGTCCTGAGCAAAAAAGCACAGAATAGTGACATGTGAACATTACGCTGTATGGATTTATCCACCCACTGTAGGAAAAAAGGTACCTATATTATATCATTTAGCCCCCTTATTCCCACTTTGTTCCACTGTTTTCACTAACGATAACACCCATCATAATGCAAGTATACCTGGAGGACTTAGAAGTTGCTGCCATTTCCAACATGGCACTGAATCTTACCCAAGGAAAGAAAGAAAACCAAACCCTTGGCAATAATTGATTCCAGCCACATGGGGGACAGTACTCTAGGAGACAGGATTAAATTTGTTGCAATTATTCCCCTGCTCATTTTTGCTGCAATAGAGGCGCTGTTTTTCTCATGTAAATTCCTTCTTGGATGCTAACATTAAGGGATTTTCAGAGTAAATCCTTAACCATGACGAGGGCTGCGTGCCGCACGTGACAATGCCAGCGCTGCGAACTGTTGTAGACAGGCCAGCGGCTGGTACTGGTGTGAGATACCGCTTCAGTCCTGTGGGCAGTGTTTGTGCATTTCACCGCTGATGTTTTCTATGGAAAATAGTTTGTTTAGCAAATATTACTGAAGTGAGAAACCATCAAAAATAATGACCTCGCTTTTCCCCCTCAATCTGTTCTTTTCAGTTTTTGTCTTCCAAATAAGCCCGTGTAGCAAGCTGGAAAGAATTTGGGACAGAACATTCGGGTTTTTTGTTTTAATTACCAGAACAAGGATTCTCGGTTCGCCGCCAAGTATAAACCGCAACGTATTCCTTGCCACACGCAACAGTCTGTACCTCATCGTGCTGAGGCGGCTGTTTACCCGCAGAAACCAACGGAGAAGTTGGCAAGGCTCGCGGCGCCCGGTGCCCCGCTCCA
>WEKW01020898.1:0-19367 GCA_013389905.1 Sula dactylatra | reverse complement strand
CAAAAAAACAACTATCCAAAAAGCAAACAACAACAAAAAATCCCCAAAACCCACCAGGAGAGTTATTATTGAAGGTAAGCAAAATGAAAAATATTTACATTACATGAAAAATACCTTAGTAAAATGCACATTTTAATGTAAATATTATTCTCAATTAGATTAGAATTGCCACAATATATTGCTTGGTAAATGAATTTCAAATAGGAAAGCCTTGGGACAGTTATTTGCTGACTAAGTTTTCTTGAAGGAGATTTGTCTTACAGTTTTCCTTAGACCCTTTACCCTTAGCGAAAACTAAGCAGTATTTTTAATATAAGAATTTTCATAATGAAAATCACTGGGTGATATTAAACCGTACAGTTGTATCAGCTCTCTTCACTCTTTAAAAAGTACTGGGAAAATCAGACACGCAGTTAGTCCTCAAAAGAAACAAAACAGAAAGTCAATGAGTTTTCTTTAATACCTTTCAAACTAGTGGGTGTACAGCTGTTCATCATAGGACTTAGGATTTACTTTTATTACCATTATGTTAGGAACAAAATTTCAGTACAAACCACAAAGATTCATAAATACTCTAGAGTTCAGTAATGGAGATATTTATTCCACATTCCCATTTATACATAGTCCCAGGGAAAAGACGTCAGCCAGGAACTTGAAACAAGATTTGAAAAGATGTGTTTTATTCCTCTAAAGTTTGCTTTCCTCTGAATTCTGAATTCCGAAGCACAATCAATCTGCGGCAGCAGAGGGAAAGAAACCAGAATTTTTCATCTCTTACGACACCTTGAGCCAGGCTGCTGGGGAAAAACGAGACTGTTAATCACGCTGTTTTCCTACCTGAATGTGTAACACTCAGACCATGCATTCTGCTGTGGTTTCTGTGTCCTCAATAATAGTGGTATGGGCATGTGGTAAATGTAGGTTATTGTAGCTAATGTTGACCTATATCATAAATACCTTTTCTGAAAAGGATTGCTGAGACAGTGCATTGGAGATAAAAGACATTGGATGGTTCCAAGGAGGTAAAATGAGTTTCATTGCTTTTAATGTGTACAGAGATCGTAAATTATTTGCACTAAAGGAAAACCATGAGAAAACACCAGAAATTATTTTTCAGTGATGTTTTGGGATGGAGGACAAATAAATTTGACAATGAAATTAGTTAGAAATTAGATGATTGTAGAAATTTGTTATCATTATTATAATGTTCTAATTATAATATTCTGAAGGTAACTCAGTAGCAAAAGGAAAACACGAGAAGACAGATCTGTTGCTGAATGAGGCAAACACCTAGTGTGACAAGGTATATGAAGAAGGCTAAGGTATCCAGTGTTGTCTTTGCTTCAGTCTGGACTAGTTAAGGTTATCTTCATGAATGCTAAATGCCTGAGACCTGGAGGGAAGAGGACTTTCCATTGGTGGTGGAGAGTTATGTTAGGGAATGTTTAAGCAAATTTGATGGCACACAAGTCAAACCTTATAGGAAGCACCCACAAGAGCTGAGGAAAATGGCTGATGTCATTGCAAGATCACACTTGATTGTCTCCAAACATGCAAAGGAGGAGAAGGTGATTGGGAGTTGTCAGCAATGAGATGACTGATTTGATGGATGGAGGGAGAGCAGTGGATGTTTTTTTATATTGACTTCAGCAAAGCTTCCAATACTGTTCCTATTAACATTCTTACTGACAAACTGATGAAGTATGGACTAGATCAGTGGACAATGAGGTAGACTGTAAGCTGGTTGTATACCAAGAGTCAATACTGGGGCCAATGTTATTCAACATCTTAATGACCTCAATGATTTGACAGAGTATCAGCCAACTGAGGCTAGTGGTTGATGCACCAGATGGGTGTGCTACCATTCAGAGGGATCTCAGCAGGCTGGAGAAACAGGATGAAAGGAATCTCATGAAGTTCAACAAAGGAAAATGTACAGTCTTTTCACTGGGGAAGAATAACCCCATGTACCAGTAAACAATGAGTGTAAATGAGCTGGAAAGGAGCTTTGCAGAAAAGGACCTGGGGGTCCTGCTGAACACCAAGTTGACTGTGGGCCACCAATGCACCCTTGTGACAAAGAAGGCCAACAGCCTCCTAGGTTATATTAGGAAGAGATTTTAATTAGTCCTTTCTATTTCCTATATGCTAATTTCAAATAAAATTATGTTTACACAAACATACCACAAAAATGAATGAATAAATAAATAAAATCCAGCCAGACTCATTCACTTATGCATGGCATTGCTGTAATGGTATGAACGAGCCATAAATATTGCATATCTAGCCCAGTTGGCTCTTTATCCATTTTGTTCCACTAAACAGTGTTAAGCAGCTTAAAATACAAAACTGGATCTGTCTAAAAAAATACAGTTTTAGTATTAAATCTCTAGACTTAAATCTGAGAATTACTTTTTTCCTATGGCACAGTGTAAAACACTCCTCGTTTACATCCTTGTTGCTTACAACCACATTACCTTGTATTGCTGAGGAAAGATGCAAATAAAAATGAGAAAAGTTGTCAACCCATTTTTTGAAACTGTTTAAATATAGAATTTTATATTTCATTAGTAAAATAGACTAATCAGAACAGTCTGGCATGTGTTCAGTCTGAAAAAATATGTCTAATGAACATACATTTCCTATTGCAGGTAAGGGAAAATAATAAGGCAAGACATTTTTAAATAAATATGAAAGGGAATATTTAAAATACTAGATTCAATCTTGCAAGCTAGAAAAAGCACAAAAATATTCTTCTCATTTTTAGTTTCAGACATATAAGCCTTTTTGGCATTCATTTTTTATTTTTTTTAAAGAGCAAGTAGTAAATAAAGAATCTGAGCTGAATTTTTTTCTAAAGCAGGGACACATCTATTATTCTAGTAATTAATAATTTTGTAAGGTGTGATAATTACAGCTTTTATGATTCAGACTTTGAAAACAGATTTAAAGCATCTTTAAAATAACCCCTTGAACTACTCATTAGAATTGCAATGGACTTTTGAAATGCTTCTTACAAATGTGAAACAATATCACTTTGAAAATTGATTATTATTAATCCAGTAATCCGTTGCAATTTGATTTAAGATGTCATCCGATAACAGCAAAGTGCGTAAGTGAAAAGTGAGGTGCTGCATCTGGCTAAGATGGTAGTGCATGACCTTAAGTGAAGGCCAGTTTTCTATCAGGTACTGAAAGGGGAGAGGGGAATAGTAGAAAGATGCATGGAAAAATGATAAATTAATCTGGTTTTTTTTAATAATATATTGGCAAAATATTTTGTCTTACAGATGTATCTTAAATAGATTAAACACTGACAACAATTCTGTGAAACAATAACTGATTCTTTGAAATGAATGCTTTTTGTAAACTTTTGTGTCTGAATGTAAGCCATCCTTTGCAATTCCTACTGCCTTTTTATTTTCCAATGTTTAGAATAAGTGTGAGATACATGAAGATTCAGTAATAAAGCTGAATTATGAACAAATATAGCAGAATCTTTACTTAACTAAAATATTAAGGACAGTATTTGTTATGATTTCTATTCTCTTTAATGCCCCTACTTATGCAGTGTACAAGGATTCTCTTGACTTCAAAACACTGATGCTTAAAAAGATTTGAAGGTATTTTAAAACTTACTCAGCTTTTCTTACACTTGGTTCTGCTAGAATTATCATGCTTATATGACCACTGCATCCAAGATAAAAGCTTCAGTTATATCACCAGAGTTTTGATCAGGCACACACTTCTGCTACAGTTAAAATCCTATAATGGAAAATGGGGCATCTGATATGTGGAACTGAGAATTTATTGTTGTTCTAATATGTCTTATAATCTGATCAAAATATAGTTGCTATTGCAGTTTGAATGATACTAACATGTATAGTACATTATCTAATTAATACAGAAAAAAACATTGATAATACTGGTAACATTATCTTATAAAGCTTCCTAATATCTTCCTCTTTGGTGTTATGCTTGTTTCCAGTGCTCCTCTGGATACTATAGACCAATGACACCAGTTTTCCTCAAGCATAAGTGGTGGTGGTGGGGAGTGTGTCCCAATAAATCACCAACATTCCAAATTCTTTGCCAACTCATCATGGTGGTGGGGGTCACTTTCTCAAGTTTGGGGCACAGTTGGTGTTACTTTTATGTTTTCTTATTATGATATGTTTCCTGTTCCCTGGTTCCTAGCTGAAGTGTGGAAGTGCCACAACAGCCCACCACCCAGTGACACTGGTGACTGCTTGTCAGGCAGCGACTGCTGCAGTCACTCAGGCCACCTCTGTCCCTTCTCTCTGAATGGGGCATAACTGACAAGGCTGGGGAAAAGGGCTGTCCCAGCCCATCCCAGTCAGCTCTAACACTGGTATGAGCATCCCATTATAAGCCAAAATTGGAGGGTTGCTCCTGGCACCCTGGCTCCGACATGTTTAAGGGAAAATAGCAGCCAGAGGGGCAGGAGGCATGTGGAGGACACATGGAAGGAGAAACAGAGGGAGCAGAGGAGAACGTGAAAGAGGTCATTGTGGACATAGCTATAGAGGCAATCTTGGGAGGAGGTGCAACATATGAGAGAAGGTACTCCTGTGGGACTACAGGAAATCTACTGTGGGGCAGGGATGCCCCTGAGGGACTGCAGCCTACAGGTGGCCCATGCTGGAGCAGAGGAAAATGAGTAAATACCTGCTGCAGTGTTTTGCACTGACCTTACCCTTTTCCACTGCCTGTCACATCACTGAGGCAATTGAGAGAGACTATATCTAACACGTGGTAAAAACAAGAGAATGGCCAACTAGGAATGGGTAGGTGAGGTGTTTGCATAAGTGTTTGTTTAATTGTTTAATTATTTATTTTTTTCCCACAATACCCCAATCAATAATTGAAAGTCTGTAAGAATTGTTAATGAATTCAATTAAATAAAATTCCCCAAGTTAAGACTGTTTTTCCTGTGACAAAGAGCTGAAACTACAAAAGGTCAAGCAATAGTCACTTGACCACCGAACAAGCAGTATCACATCTAAAACATGCCTACAACGAGCTCAGGGCAAGGCAAGCCCTGAAACATCTTGAAACCCTGTGCTGCCAAGTGAGTACAAAGCCTACTGTACAAGTAGACACCAGAGGAAAAAAAATATGGAAATAGTATAGATTAAGCACTTCGTGAACTGAGTGCATCTTTCAGTGTAATTTCATACAAAAGGAATCCATCCAGGTTGCAAGCTTCAACACTGCTTTAATATGGAAAAATGCATTAAACATAGAAAACTGAGTTTTCCTTCCTTGTAAAGTGAACTTCTGATTGAAATACAACTCACATGTAGATAAACTCTGTTTAATAGCCACTGATGGAATTCCTGCCTTACAGTGTGTCTTTGAATCCTTTCTTTATCCTCTATAGCTAAAAGTATTGGTTTACTGCTGTGCCAAGAAATTTCATGGTTCGATTATTGCATGTAAAACCATTTTTATTCTGTTTATTTTATAAGTCTGATGTGTCTTAAAACTTAATTGGGTCCCCCTTATCTGTTCTGGTGTTAGAAGTGTTGAATAAAATTCCTTTATTTCCCTTGTTTGAACACTATATGGTTACACAGATCATTGGTGCTCTTTCTGAATCCCATAATTTTTTTTCCAAAGTACCTTTTACAACTGAAAGAATTCTCATCTATTTCCAATCCATCATTTAAAGCTATTTTATATTAGGTCATCACTACCTTATCTAATTAACAATGGTCTTTTTGGGGTTGACCAAAGAGGTGTCCTGGTGGGCTTGGATCTTCAAATTTCTCTGCTACCATCAGTAGTCAATAAGTGCTATTTTCCAATGGTTTTGAAACTCTTTTCAAACTCCCCTTCCTCCCCTCCAATATCCAGTCCACAGTAGTTACATATTTTTTACATATTCAAACATATAATCTTCTTTTAATTTTGATTTCTCTGTCTGTATTAGTCAAGTATTTTTTTGTTTCTTTCCTTATATTTTGCTGAATACTTTCTTAACTTAAACAGATTCACAGAATGATTGAGGTTGGAAGGGATTTCTGGAGGTGATCTGATCTAACTCCCTTGCTCAAGCAGGGCCACCTAGAGCAAATTGCTCAGGAACATATCCAGATGGATTTTTAATATCTCTAAGGAGGGAGACTCCACAACCTTTCTGGGCAAACTGTTCCACTGCTCAGTCACCCTTACAGTAAAAAAATATGTGTGCTGATGTCAAGAGGGAACCTACTGTGTTTCAGATTGTGCCCATTGCCTCTGTTCCTGTTACAGGACACCTCTGAAAAGAGCCTGGCTCTCTCTTCTTTGCACTATCCCTTCCCATATTTATACATGTTGATGAGTTCCCCCAAGCCTCCTCTTCTCCAGGCTGATCAGTTCCAGCTCTCTCAGCATTTCCTCACATGAGACACTTCAATCCCTTAATCATCTTAGTGGCTCTTCTCTGGACTCTCTCCCGTACGTCCATAATCTCACTTGTACTGGTGAGCCCAGAACTGGACACAGTACTCTAGGTGTGGCCTCACCAGTGCTGAATAGAGGGAAAGGGTCATCTCCCTCATCCTGCTGGCAACAATCCTCCTAATGCAGCCCTGCATACAATTAACCTTCTTTGACACAAGGACACATTGCTGTCTTATGCTCTATTTGGTGTCCACTGGGACTTTCAGGACCATTTTTGCAAAGCTACTTTCCAGCTGAGTGGTCCCCGGCATACACTGGTGTTGCTTCTCCCCAGATGCAGGACTCTACACTTCCCTTTATTGAAATTCATGAGGTTCCTGTCAGCCCATTTCTCCAGGCTGTTGAGGTCCCTCTGGATGGCAGCACAACCCTCTGATGTATTAGCCACTTCTCCCAGTTTTGTGTCATCATCAAAATACACATATAATCCATGTTCCAGAACAATATATATCAGTTTACATATTAGCCCTCTACACAAGATCATGAAATGCCTTATAAAAATAAGATTCAATATTTTCCTTAAACAACTGCCTATTTTCTTGCCAAGATCTTATACTGTTAAAAGCCTGGTACTCCACCACGACCACTTGCTCACAAGAATGTCAACTGTAAAGTTGGGGGACTTCCTCAGAACAACACAGTGGTTAAGTGTGTACAGAACAGGTGTCTTGTGGTGGGTTAATCGTGGCTGACTGCCAGGTGCCCACCGAGCTGCTCTCTCACTCCTCCTGCTGAGAAGGCCAGAGGAAGAAAATAAGATTAAAAGGTTGTGGTTTGAGAAGAGGACAGAGAGATCATTCACCAGTTACCATTACAGGCAAAAAAGTTGATTGGGGGAAAAACTATTTAATTTGTTGCCAATTAATAACAGAGTGGGATAGAAAGAAATAAAAGCAAAACTAAAACCACCTGAAACTTGCTCTGTCCCACACGGGGTCAGTTCCTGGTCTCTTCTCAGAGAAGGCAACCCTGCAGCCCCTCTGCTACCAAAATCTTGCCATGTAAAATCAGTACATGTGTGTACGTGAATTCATATTGGCCCAGTGGGAGTTCAAGGGTCTGTGTCCCCTGCACTACATTCATTAGTCTTTGCTAACATTGATAGGAAACTGGGGAGCTTCTTTTCTCCAGCTGCTCAGTACACCAATTTACATAAGAATAATGCTGTAACTGTAAAGACAAGCTGCACATTTAAAAATCATCTTAAAATCTACTTCACAATACTTAATAAACATTCATTTTGAAAATTCCATTTAACATTTTTGGAGTGAAACAACATTACTTTTCTTTGCAATATGCAAATTTGGCATACTAATGTTGTAATTTAATTATACAGTTAGAATAATGAAACTACTTGGGTTAAAGGAACGTAATTTATGGCAAACACTGTAAAGAACTAGTGTTATCTATGTGAACCACACAGCTCAGATATTTCTGTTCAACATTTTAAATTGCCAGTATTATCCTCCAATACATTTCCTCCATGATTAAAGCCTTCCTGGGTTACTAGAAGGATCCTGGACAATCTGGTTACATTATTTTTCCCATGCTAGTCATACAAGAGAGATACTCTTGTTTTCTTGTTATGCTGTTATTCCCTCTCTTCATTCCTGTGATGGACCTATACTGAAAATCTGAATATTTAATTAACTATTTTTCATTTTACTCTCTGACACTCTCTCCATGTTGTCTACACATATATCTATATCTATCTGTATCTATGTCTATATATAAAAGAGCATTCAGGTCCACTTGTACAAAGTGATTTAATGCAATGAACAGTTTACTATTTACTGCTCTATCAGTAGTTTCCACAATGAAAGTCATGAGTCAAGAATATCACAAATTTAGCAATTGAACTAAAATCCCAGAGTTTTGTAGCCTTTTAACTCTCCATCCATCACGGAAGTCTTCACTGTGCATTGGAATCACATTTTTATATGAAACAATACATTTTTAATTATAGAGTTTGATAAGACCTCATGACATTTGAAATTGAGCTTTAAGTAAAACATTTGGTGTGGTAGGAGTCATGACAAATTCTGTAATCTAATGGCAATTTACCACATAGCAGTATTTCTGTAGTGAAACACATTCATAAGTAAACCTGTGTATTTTCCTCCTAAAAAAATTCTAACTTGCATATTACAAGTTATATTCTGTGAGATAATGAATGAATGCCTCAAAGATTCCAAGCACACAGTAATTTGAATAATTGTGTACTATGCTAAATGACCAACATTTCTTCAAAAAATTTGTGTTTGCTAGCAATTTTCATTCAGAGGGACCTGAACCCATAGAGTGTAGTCCCATCATTAAAGCTGGAAACAGTTTATTCTATAGATATCTGATGGTAAATGCTGACTTTTCATGTCAATAATTACATTTTCATCAGACGGAGAGCACAGATTCTAGTCTAAAAGAATTGGAAAAAGGCTTTGGAAACTTCAGGAAAAACAGCAGGGAGCAAACTGGAAGCAATATTGCTGGCAAGTGGAAGTCAGATGAGGAAGAACAAGAGACAGCTGTAAGTTTGTTGACACAGAGCAGTAGGCTTACTAACAAATCAAATTTTCCAGTGTGCTCGAAGAATCAGAAGCAAAAACACAGAGGACTGGAAGTGTTCATTATAGAACATATATTGTAGGCAAATGCCTAAGAGAAAATAAACTATATTAAAAAAAAAAAAAAACAAAAAGGAAGGGGTGGGAGGGGAGAAGGCAAAGAAAAAAGAGAAAAAGAGAGAAGAGAGAAAGACCTTGTAACTCAATATATATATACATTATGGTATGATTTTGCTTTAAAAATCAGAGAAAAAGAAATAGGTTAGTTGTTTAGTTTGTTTCTTTTTTTTTTTAACCTGGCATAAATATTTTTTAACACGGTATTAAATATGTAAAAAATAAATTACTGTAAGCTGTGTTTTGGTAAAATTAGTTGAATTGAAATGAAAAATTGATTTTTTATTTCCATAAGACTGATTGTTTACAGATTCTTCCTAGGATACTACAACCTTAAGACAGGATTATTAGTACCATATGTCCTAAGAAGGAAAAGGAATACAGAGCCATCTGAATTGCTCATAGCCCCATTTTCTTGAACAGGAATAATACCAATGTCTCAATAAAAGGTAAGGTTGAGAGTTAAATAAACCCCCATTGTTTCAGGAAATGTAAACAGACAGAAGGTAAAGATAAAGATGTTAGCAGGTCTCCAAGACACAACAAATTCATCAAGGTACAAATTCCTGGACACATTCTAACAAACCAGTTTGCTAGTTTTGGACAACATGACACTTCAGATATTTTAATCCTTGTTCATAACTAAAATTCATGCTTTCTTGTTGTGGTTTAACCTTGGTGCGCAGCTAAGCCTACACAGCCACACGCTTATTCAGTTTAGTGAGTAAAAAAACCTACACTCTCAAAACCAAACCAAACCAAAACCAAGAACAACAAATGATGCAAATACCCCACAACAATTGCTCACCACCAGCTGACCAATGCCCAGCCAGTCTCCAAGCAAATATTACCCTGGGAAACTTCCCCCAGGTTTTATTGCTGAGCACAATATCATATGGTATGGAATATCCCTTTAGTCAGTTGGTGTCAGCTGTCCTGTTTGTGTCCTCTCCCAACTTCTTATGCACCTCGCTGGTGGGTTGGTGTGAGAAGCAGAAAAGGCCTTGAAACTGTGTAAACACTGCTTAGCAACAATGAAAACATCCCTCTATTATTAACCCTGCTTTGGTCACAAAATCAAAACATAGCAGTGTAGAAACTACTACGAAGAAAATTAATTCTATCCCAACTAAACCCAATACATTTCTTCACAGCTGTGTTTAGGGGAAAAGCCTGATATTACAAATACTCAGTTACAATTTGCACAGTTCACTTTTGCTTGTCTCAGGCTTATTAGTAGAGAATAAATTTGCTTCCCAAAATGAGTCATTGAAGACTTGCAGATAACTGAATAGAGATCTGAGAAAAAGATGTCATCCATTTAAAATATGTAGTCAAATACTTCAAGTACCCTACTGAACTTTGGGTTAAGAATTAAATCTATTACAGAGGATGGACTGAGACTGTATCTCATATATGAAAAGTAAACTCATCACAGAATTTCCTGAATTCTTTACCAAAATGGAAACTGTAGAAAACCCTATATGATTAAACTCAACTATTTAAGTCTTTTTTTTTCACAAGCTTTTGGATTTTGTTTGGGTTTTGTTATTTTTTTTTCCGTTAGTGAAAAATACATGAACCCATCTTCTGATTCTGCTGAGAAAAAGCTTTTGTGAAATCCATACAAAGAAATCAACATGTCAGAGTTCAGAACTGTATGGAGTACACATTAACAATTCCAGCAGTCAAGCACATACTTGGCCATTTTCAAGACCTAAAACATTCAGTAAAATCAATACTAGGTCAACTGTAAGACAAATAACCCTCTCCAGAGCTAACCTGCTCTCCATTCATTACTCTAGTGATGAAATTCCTATTCAAATTCTTAACAATGTTAATATCCTCAGAAAAGGATAATCTTAATAAGTGACTTAGAAGTGATGTGTCAGTTTGAAAATGTAATGGATATGATACACACACCATATATCAGTCATGCAGATTTAAACAATGATTTTAACACTCAAGGGGGTTAATTAAAGAGACCTTGTTAGGTCTTGCAGAGAGAAAATTAGACAAGCAAAAGCTCAGCTAGAACTCAACCTGGCAACTGTTGTAAGGCATAACAAAAAAATGTCTTTACAAATACATTAAAAACAAAAACAGAATCAAAAAGAATTTCCACCCTCTATTGGACGCAGAAGGGAACATTGCCACCGAGGATGAGGAAAAGGCTGAGTTACTTCATGCCTTCTTTGCCTCAGTCTTTAACCATCAGACCAGTTATCCCCAGGGTATTCAGCCCCCTGAGCTGGAAGGCAGGGACAGGGAACGGAACAAACTCCCCATAGTCCAGGAGGAAGCAGTTTACAACCTGCTGAGCCACCTGGACACTCACAGATCTATGGAGCCGGGTGGGATCCACCCGAGAGTACTGAGGGAGCTGGTGGAGGAGCTTGCCAAGCCACTCTCCATCATTTATCAGCAGTCCTGGGTAACAGGGGAGGTCCCAGACGCCTGGAGGCTTGCCAATGTGACGCCCATCTACAAGAAGGGCTGGAAAGAGGATCCAGGGAACTAGAGGCCTCTCAGACTGACCTTGGTACCAGGGAAGATTATGGAGTGATACATCTTGAGTGAGCTCACCAGGCAAGTGCAAGAGAATGAGGGGATCAGGCTCAGCTAGCACAGGTTTATGAAAGGCAGTTCCTGCCTGGCCAATCTGATCTCCTTCTATGACCAGGTGACCCGCCTAGTGGATGAGGGAAAGGCTGTGGATGTTGTCTACCTGGACTTTAGCAAGGCCTTTGACACAATCTACCACAGCATCCTCCTACGGAAGCTAGTGGCTCATGGCTTAGACAGGTGTACTCTTTGCTGGGTAAAAAACTGGCTGGATGACCGAGCCCAGAGAGTTATGGTGAACAGACCTAAATCCATTTGGCAGCTGGTCACAAGCGGTGTTCCCCAGGGCTCAGTTTTGGGGCCAGTCTGGTTTAATATCTTCATCAATGATCTGGATGAGGCGATCGAGTGCACCCTCAGTAAGATTGCAGATGACACCAAACTGGGTGGGAATGTCGATCTGCTTGAGGGTAGGAAGACTCTGCAGAGGGATCTGGACAAGCTGGATTGATGGGCCGAGGTTAACTGTATGAGGTTTAACAAGGCCAAGTGCAGGGTCTTGCACTTGGGTCACAACAACGCCATGGAAGGCTACAGGCTTGAGGAAGAGTGGCTGGAAAGCTGCTGGATGGAGAAGAACCTGGGGATGCTGGTTGACAGTTGATTGAACATGAGCCAGCAGTGTGCCCAGGTGGTCAAGAAGGCCAATAGCATCTTGGCTTGTATCAGAAACAGTGTGGCCAGCAGGAGTAGGGAAGTGATTGTGCCCCTGTACTCAGCACTGGTGATGCCGCACCTTGAATACTGTGTTCAGTTTTGGGACCCTCGGTACAGGAGGGACACTGAGTTGCTGGAACATGTCCACAGGAGGGCAGTGAAGCTGGTGAAGGGTCTGGAAAGCAGGTCTTATGAGGAGAGGTTGAGGGAGCTGGGGTTGTTTAGTTTGGAGAAGAGGAGGCTGAGGGGAAACCTTATCGCTCTCTACAACTACTTGAAAGGAGATTGTAGCAAGGTAGGTGTTAGTCTCTTCTCCCAAGTTACTAGTGGTAGAACATGAGGAAATGGTCTCTAAGTTGTGCCAGGGGAAGTTTAGATTGGATATTAGGAGAATTTTTTTTCTGAAAGCATTGTCAAGCATTGGAACAGTCTGCCCAGAGAGCTGGTTGAGTCACCATCCCTGGAGGAATTCGAAAAATGTGTAGATGTGGCAGTTCGGGACATGGTTTAGGAGACATGGTAGTGTTAGTTTTACAGTTGGACTTGATGATCCTATAGGTTTTTTCCCAACCTTAATGATTCCATGATTCTATGAATGCTGAAGCTTAATTATGACAGCTTAAAAGTCAAAGAACTTGTTATCTCATGAATGATAATTGAGTTTAGAATGAAAACTTTTTCTAACAAGGAATGCAAGTCTTGCCCCAGACTATTTTGACCATTCCAGTTCATGCAAGTGAACTGTGGAAAATGGGTGAAAAACATACCTTGTGGTATACTACAGCTCTCACAACTCAGTAATTCTGGTTATCACAAGGAATTTGGATATAAGCAGAACTTAAGATGCAGCTATTGTTTCGCACTATTTAAATAAACAAAAGAGTTAGTAAAGATGTGTGTATTGTGGAGTTACATTTACTTAATGTATATAATATTAATAAAATAATTGCATTTTATGCATTTATTACTCTGCTTTAACATAATCAATATAAAATTTTAAATATGCTTCAAAATTTTCTCAGTGATTGCAGATCCAATCAGGTATAAATTTTCACTTACATATTTTAGTAAATGAACAGAAGAATATTTTGAGCTATCAATACTCAAAACTGTGTTTTTTCTTTTTAAAACAAGTTTGTGAAGACGATAATTACTGGTGATTAGAGAAGTAAAAAAAGATTTTCTAAATTTTTAATTTAGAAAGACTTTTCTGAGACAAAGTCACAATATGATACAAAATAATTCAGATAATTTCAGTACAGAGTTGGTAATTAGTTTTGTCACTTGAGTCACAGAAAGGATATTTTTAAAGTTGTTGTGACTGGGCAAATTAAAGGGAAAAACACACAGAATTAGAACTGATATTTTAGAAAGAACAAGTGATTTAAAATTTGTAAACATTAACAGGTCAAAATTGAACTGTCTCACAGACATTCCCTCATTTACATATGCATACTGGAATTCAAGTATTACTATAAGAAAACTCTCCAAAACATTTTATTCAAACCATTTGTATCCTTGCAATATCATGAGCTCCATAGCTACATATAGGGATATCATAAATGAATGATTAAGCTTTAATTGATTGATTTACAGTGTACTACTCCACATGTTCTTGGGTCAGTGTTTTTACAAATATTAAAAGTTTACTGTGTATTTGCAGGTATAACCAAAAACATGTTTCAAAAACTGAGTAGAAAAAGGCAAAATTCTTTTTAATGTGAATGAGGATTCCCATATCCCTGGACACTTATTTTCTTGCCATAAACAGATAATTTGAGGTTGTCAGCTGGGGCTTGTCCAAAAAGTAAAGAATTTTTACTTAGGCTCTGTGTGCTTAACCATGAAATAAATTATTTTTTATTCTTCAGGGAAGCAAATATCCACAGGAGAAGTAAGCTGTAAGGGGTAAGTCTTTTTATAAACAATTCTTTGAGTAATGTTGTCATTTATGGGTTTCAATGCCTATCCAGATTGGATTTCTGAGTGATATTTGTTATTTATAGGTATTTTCTGAGTGCTACTGCAAACAGATTTCAATCTAAGTGTTTGTGAACTGTACACTTGGGCATTTCCACCATTAGTTTCTCTCTTTTGAGGAGTATAAATCACAACTGCTTTTATAACACAAGAATCACAAATACTACTATAGATAAGAAGCATTGTAGGAGTGATGGTCATTTGTACCATTTACAAGTATATCCAGAGATTTACCCAATTATTCAGAAACTACTTGAATGCTCACAAAAAAGTACAAATCACAATATTTTATCAAACTAGTTTGATAAATAAATACAGGAAATTCAAACAAAGCATAAAAAAAAAAAAAAAGCTTTGTTTTTCTAAGGGTGTTTAAACACTGGAACGGGTTGCCCAGAGATATTGTGAAGACTCCATCCTTGCAGACATGCCAAACTTGATTAAAAACAGCCCTGAGCAAGTTGCTCTGTGTGACCCTGCTCTGAGAAAGAGTTTGGACTAGATGATCTCCAGAGGTCCCTTCTGACTTCAGTCATTTAATGTTTCTATCAATTTCACAATTTTGTTTCTTTGAAGCTAATTTTTGCCACTATAGCAAGATGAGACATTAATGTTTTAAAGAGATAATATGCTTCTCATATGCGTATCTCTTCAGACACCACAAAGGTGTGCAGAAAGCCTGGTCTGTACACTGGGACCTCAGGCACCACAATACTAAGAGAACGAAAATTCTCTAAGAGAATGTAAACAATAAAATATCACATCTGTAGCTTTTTTTTCTCTCATTTTTTACTCCTTGAACTTGAAGGTTGAGTTCGCAAATATATCTTTACTTTTGTTTTTGATCTCCACGTACCATCTAAGCTAAGCAAGGACAGAGTATATTAATATTGAGAAACAGTAGCTTCTAGCAATTTTTTGTATAATGTCTCTAATTAATTTAAAAAATAATAATAATAACAATATTTCAAGTCTGACAGCTAAAATCCCCTGCCAGTAATTACTGGAGGTATTGCTAACAGAAGCAATTCAAAGTTTACAGAACAAATTGCTCCAAGGTGTTTTTCAGATTAAAATGTGAAGGATCATGGGAACATCCCTGTGCCTCTCCTAAGCTGGGGCCTTCATTTGAAGGTGTTAAGAGTGATATGATAAAACCAAACCTAAAGTACCAACTTTCTGGCATAGAATGAATAATTACATTGGAATAGAAATTGAAATGTGCAGTGGATTAACCCTGACCAGCTGCCAGAACCCCCCTTAGCAGGACGGGGAGAGAAAATAAGATTGAAAAACTCATGGGTCAAAATAAAGAGAGGGAGATCACTTAGCAGTTACTATCATGGGTGAAAGAGACTTAGTGTAGGGAAAATTAATTTAATGTATTGTTAATTAAAATAGATCTGGATGGTTGGATACAAAACCAAAACTAAAACACATTCCCCCCACACAGACCACTTTTTCCCCAACTCGGTTTCAATCCTTCATTTCCAACACTTCTACCGAGCCCCTGCCAAGAGGGAGAGGGGTGATGGAGAACAGGAGGTTCTGGTCAGTCCATAGCAGTTACTTTCTGCTGCTCCTTCCTTCTTACACATTTCCCCAGATCCTATGTGTGTCCTTTCCAGGGACTTCAGTCCTTCAGGATAAATCTGCTCCAGATTAGGCCCTCCATGGGCTACAGTTCCTGTCAGAAAAATCTGTTCCAGTGTGGGCTCTCAGCAGGCCACAGTTCTTTCAGGAGTTATCCACTTACTCTGGTGTGGGGTCCTCCATGGTGTGGGCTACGATGTGGTTATCTGTTCTGGTGCAATTCTCTCTACGGGCTGCCAGGGAATGTCTTCTCCAGAGGCAGCACCTACTGTCCTTCCTTCTTCACTGACTTTAGTGTTCTCATGTCTGTTTCTCACTTTTTTCCTCACTCCTCACTGCCTGTATAGTATTTTACTCTCTCTTAAATATGTTTGCACAGATGAGACACCAGCTGGGCCAATGGATTTTGCTGTGTCCTGTGGTGGGTCTGTTGTGGAGCTGGCTGGAACTGGCTGCCTCCAGCATACTGACCTCTACTCACAGAGGTCACCCCTGCAGCTCCCTGCTACCAAAAACTTGCCACCTACACCCAATATAGAATAAAATGGTATCCTGATGAAAGTTACAAATACAAAAATATCAAAATTTCATTGTATTTGGAATATTAACATGAATACAAACAGCAATAAAAAGCCACAGAATGATCAAATATTTTTCATTTAGAAACCTCTATTCAGATAGAATCACTGAGCCTAGGTAAATAAAAAGAGGTACTGATGAAGGGGAATAGGTATGTCAAGAGCTACAGGCAGTAAAGGAAGTGTAAGTTGTAAGAAAGAAAAAAAATTTGTGTAAAGAACTATTTTTCATTGCATATTTTTATTCAGTGTTAACTTCTATCTTTCTTGAAAAGGAATTATTTTAAATCAGCCATGCCAGCAAGGTTATGTGATTACTGGAAAGCTAATCATAAAAAACAAAAGAACCTTGAAAATTTCCTAATTTAGAATTTCAGAGACATTATCAACACAGAGCACTTATAAAAATGACCTTTATATATGTATATATATGTACATATATAAGTACATGTGAACACATATATGCACAAACACCTGACGCAGGTGGAGTCCAAATCAGCCTGGTTTAGGCACCTAGCTTTTTCCATCCTTCTGAATAAATTGTCTGTATTCCCTAAGATTTCGGTTAAGGTCTGCATACACCTTCTTAAACCTTCAGTGTGAGATCTTGTTTACCTAAGGTTTGGGCACTTAAAATAGATGCCTATAATTTTCTCTGGTTTCTTTAAGCACAATACTGGGAAAAATACCTCGCAAACCAGTTAGAAAATTGTCAATCTATCTGATAAAAAAAAAGTCTCATATAGGTCCTAGGAGAGTGGTCCAAATGTTATGCAAAACAAAAAGTATCAAGCAAAGTGCAAGAAAGACTGCTTTACTATTCTTTAACTTTCAAATTTCTCTTATACCCCTGTGGGTGTTCTGTGGACTGTAGACTAACTTGAACAGCTGTAACTGAACACGGACAACCTTATCTGAATATTTATCAGCTGGTGAGCAGCATATGTGGCAGCTCTCAATTTAGTTGCCTAAAGCAAACAAAGTCAATTTCTCTCACTTTTGGGGCAAGTTCTGCAGTCAACAAGAAAAAGTAATATCAGGTCTTCCTCATGCTATGTTTTATGAATTGTAGTAATTGTGCGCACTTACAGCTCTGTTCAGTTTATTAAACACACTCTGCAAACTATATACCATCCTACCTTAAACGCAAATGGCCTTAAGCAGAATACAGCTGCCTAGATGGTTTGCTCCGTCAAAGCAGCAAATGTAAAGGGAAAAAATGTTCCCAAAATTTTTCATTCTTTATTACTATGGCACAGAATCAACAAAGGAAGATAATTTTTGTGATAGGAAGAAGCTGAGTAGGCCAAAATGGGATTGTACCACTCACAGCTAGAATCATGTATGTACCTACTCCCTGTGAATGTGATCAGATTATTTAAATTTAACTTGCATACAGCCTTTGAATCTTACATTAGTTTAATTTTTATGAAGAACAGTCCCTCAGGAAGCTTATAACATTTTTCCAAAACTATTGAGGCCTCTTTTTTTCTTCTACTTCTTCTTGTATTACTGTTTCTCCTGTAAAATTTGAGTATGTAGATCAAAATACGTTTTTTAATTGAGTACTTGAAGTTTACCAACAGAGCAGTAGTTTCCAGTACAGGTACTGAACAGTCACAGATAATGTTTCTGTGAATTCACAGAGTAAAAAACAATTAATAGTCAAGTAAATTAAAATAGCTGGACCACTTGAGAATAGCAAGATCTGCTTGTGGACATGGAGAAAAAAGAAAAGCACTGTCATTTACAGAGAAATCGTTAATCAATATTTATTAATTTTTTTTATAACAAATAATTTTTGCAATTATTTTTGCAATTTGTAATTTTTTGCAATTTGTTGCAGAAGTTTGCAACAAAAACTTCATTCACATGTTAAAACTACAGGTACAGGTTCCTAAAGGCTGTATTTCTAAGGAAAATATTGCTATATCAGTCAGCATACACTCCTTTTCCCAGAAGTAGTCTGTAGGAAAAAATGTTATGAATGATTACATCAGAAACTTGTGATGAATTATTTGCTGTACAGTGTTTAAAATGTTTGTATCAAAAAAATCTGGATTTAAAGTTAATACAAATCAATTAATTTCTTCTCATTTTAGTATACCCAAACTGATGTACAGGAGGAAACTGTACAACCTATCAGGAATTATCATTAAAAAATATTTTCTTTTAAAAATACAATTATTTTGATTAATATCTTGTATTTCATATTTTCCCTGTAATTCTAATCTGAAACCATTACTTTTTATATGCCTGAGGAATTTATATATAGAACAGTCAATTATTAAATTGGCTGTTCATTAAAATGGCCAGAGATAAAAATAGTTCATAGATTATTCTACAGTTTTAATATTGTACTTACTGCTGTCCCATCATTTGATACTATTTTATCTATATTTTCCATCTTCCCCTTCCCCAGCTGAAATATAAAACATTAAATAGATTTGCCCATTTATATTTCAATAGTTATGTGAAATAAAGTGTAACATCTAAACTATTAAAACAGCTATCTAAACAATGACCTTAAATCAAATAATTAATGAACACTGTCTACCTGTGCCCTTTTTGCAGTAGTGTGGTAGCTAGGGGTTTCCTAATATATGTATATGCATCTTCATTATACATTATGAACTTTAAAATTAATTGTATACAGCAGTGTAGAAGATCCTTGGTATTTCTTCTCTGTAAAGAATATAACTCTAACGAAAAAGAAATTCTGTCTATCTTGGTTCATTCAGTTTTAAATAAATAACTAGAAATGCAAATAAAGCAAAAATGT
>WEKW01020896.1:0-13365 GCA_013389905.1 Sula dactylatra | reverse complement strand
TCCTTTACAATATCGAATGTTTCTTTAGCTACAGAATATTGTATGTGTTGCATTGCTATGGAGTAATTTTCAACATACAGTTTTCATCTGAAAAACCCTGAATCTTCTTGGAAGGAACACTAGTTTTGTCAGTGAGCTTAAACAGATGCCTGGCCAAGGGGATGGTTCAGCTCCAATAGTCTCTACTCTATTTTTTTAAGCTAAGGACACTGTTGAATATGTAAGATGAACAGCAATGATGTGGACTGTTTACTATGGGGGGGTGGGGCCTATATTATAAAGAAAGAAGGAAACCCAATTTTGTGCCACTAGAGGATTTGGGCAATAAGGAACAACTGCATCACAAGTATAAATCCTTACTTATTTTGGAGACACTATGAAAGCAGTAACTGTTACTTGTCCTGTGAGCATTTATGAACAGGATGGCTGGCATTTTAAAAATAGTTATATGACCTTTTGTTGTTGCTAGGATCCATACTGATACTTTTCAGAGTTCTGGGAGATGGTGAATAATACCACAGTATGTGAAAAGACTGTCTGTGTGGTAGCAAAGGGTCAATGTTTTATAGTGTGCAATACATATTAAAAAATGACTAATGATAGTAAAGGAGACAAAACAAAATCTAAAGCCAAAAGGACAGTAATAGATATTCTTACATAGTTCAGTCATTGAGTTTCAGTAGCTGTTTAGAATGACTCTCTGCTTCCACAGCCCTTATTTTCCCTGGGGAATGGTTAGCAGTTGTTTCACTGATTGGCATCTGTTGGCAAATGGTCTAAAAGATGTAAAAGAACAAGTGACCTTTGATCAGAAATAGCTGTTGCAGAAGATTTATTTATTTGAATATTATGCTGTCAATTTTATGTAGAATAATGACTGTGGAGAATAAGGAGACAAAAAAACCTCAAGGACAAGTAATGGCCATCTGATAGATTTGTCTTTTAATTTAAGTGTACTCAGTTGTGAAATATTAAAATATAGAAATAAGAGCTGTGATAATGTTTTGCCCATTAGAATATGTTTTCTTGCTACACTTAAAGCAAATTAAAACTGAAGGAATCTGTCCTAGATTAAAGTACTTACTGCCTTGTTCTTTCTGAATGATGAAGGAAGAAAGTGCTATCAGTGCTGCATACACAGATATATAGGAAGCAACTTAGCATGAAAAGTGAAGGTCGTCCTTTAGATTACAGTACTGAAATCTTCAGCCATTCTTGCTCCGACTTGTTTTTGTTGTTATGGTCTTTATTTTAAATGCAAAATGCACATTGTCCATTGTTACTTTAAGGTTTATCTTTTTATCTGTTTTTCAAAACAGTTTTTTGCAACTATAAGGAGAATTATCAGNNNNCAGACTGCTATAATGGTAAATTATGAGACAGTTATGTTAGCTGAAAGATGAGTGCTTCTGTAATTTTATTGCCTTGCTTTGAATGCTTAACTCATTTCATGAAACTGTTGGGTGTACAGATGCAAAGCAGACAATTGTGTTGAAGCAATCTGCAAATTCATTTGGAGTAGCCCACTTCCACACACAACTCTTTTTCATCCTTGGCAAAAGGAACAATTTTTATTCTCTTTTAAATAAATTTTAATTACAATTAAAATAGTTCCAATTGATAATTCCAGTTTTAATTACAGAGTCACTTAGGTTGGAAGGGACCTCTTAAGAACATCTAGTACAACGCCCCTGGTTCAAGCAATGTCATCTACAGCAGGTGGCTCAGCACTGTGTGCAGTTGAATTAAGTGACTTCAGAGCTGTTCTTTAAACAATTTTTTTTAAGGAATTTAGGCAAACCTTTTAGAGGATATGTATACATGCTGTAGTCCCTGACCATTGATTTTTCCAGATTAGAACTTCCCTAAACGTTTCTCTCATCGTGGGTTTCCTCATCTCCCAGTGGAAACTGTGGCATGTTTAGGATGGTAGTTCTGAATTGCTCTAATGCGGAGTTGCAATGTACCAAAGAAACAGCTGGAGCTATTGTCATGTCAGGTTCTAAAATTTGACCTACCTTCAAGCAGGGTTAGTTAAAATTATTTGGTACCTGTTCAGGACACTCAGTTTCTTTCACAATAAGATTATTTATTCCTTGGAAATCACAAATGTATTCAAACTCTATTGAAGCATAAGCCAAAAAATGAGTCATGTGTTAAGCTACATGGAAAAATGAGCGTACATAATGTGTATTTTACCATTCCCTTACTGCATCACTTTTAACTGTAGTTAATATCCTTGATAATACAAGAAACATAGTATTTTCTTATGGGAAAAGTAATTGGCTAATACTAGGCATGCTACCTTCATGCTGTTTTATATAATTCACTATGATCATTCTTTTAATGAGGTTTGTCATAGTAGGTAGAACAAAGACAGTGACTTGGGATATTAAAAATTAAAGAGCAAGCTATAAAGTCAACAACTTTCAAGAAAACCAGCAACATATGTGGGTTCTCCAGACACAAAGAGTGCAGCCTGTAGTAAAGCTGTTGTTAATACTATTTTTTTAAAAAAGTACAAGGTTGGCTTATCTGAAACTCCAAATTTTCTGCCGAATGTCATTGACTGTATAACCTAGAGTGAATCCTGAAGGCAAAACAGAGAGAGGGGCAAGGATCAATGCAAAATCTATATATATGTATGGATAGGTTTCTTGCTATGAGGGAAGGCTCAATTCCTTCCCAGGGATAATGGAGCTTATAGAGATGCTGTTAAGCTGTTGCATAGGTGATTGCCTGGGTGCAGCACAGCAGAGGAGGAGGGAAAACATAGAGCAATACTGTCAAACTCTGAGCCCTTTCTAATCAAACAGGCTGAACCAAGTATGACAAGGAGTCACACTGCCTTTTCTAGGAGTGACTAACTCATACCTCCTGATTTCACAGGGGGCCTCCTGGAGGCCAGTGAATGCCCTGCTTTCATTCTGCTGACTGCGCCAGGCCACTTTAAGCACTCTGCAACAAAATCACTTTTTTGTATTGTAGGTTTAGTTTTGCCATTGGCAGTGTTTTAAATATCATTTATATTTTTATAATTTGAGAGACAAAATCAAATTTTAAACTTTGTATTTTCTAGGAAATTGAATAAGGGTCAGTAACAGAACATTCTAGTTGGGCAAAAAACTTCTTTGAAATAATCAGCAGAATTGCAAACTGGTATAAGTTCACAAATATGCATGCATTCATTTTATAGTATACTACTTCCTGCGAAGTTTTAGCAAAATGGGACTACTAATGGATGAAGTAGAAAGCTTAAAACAGAAAGAAAGTCTGGGAAGAAATCATGGCAAACCATGTTTGTCAGAAAATGCATTTTTATTGGGAAAAGTAGCTATCATGCCAAGGAGAGGAGGAACAAATTCCTTCTGATTATTAGGAATGATAGAATAGAGTGGCTTATATTTTTTAATTGCAATAATTTTTATATATATATATGAAATGTATTTCAGAAAAACCACTTGAAAATAATTCATATATAAGATTTGAGATAAGGAAAACATCTATTATATCTTTTTCTCATATTTTCAAAGAAAACAAATCCATGAGAAACATAGTTCAGTCTATTAAGAAATTTTATTGATTCATTTGAAATAGCCACCGTTACTATTATCTGAACTTTTTTTTTACAATTCCTAGTTAAATTATTAGAGGTTTGTGCATAAAAATAATAAGATGATTTAACAAAAAATAGTTTGGACAGGGTGTCATTTAACAACCTAAAAATTTATCAGTAGAATCATTTAGGTTGGAAAAGACCTCTGGGATCATCAAGTCCAGTCGTCAACCCAACACTACCATGTCTTCTAAACCATGTTCTGAAGTGCCACGTCTATGCGTTTTTTGAACTCCTTCAGGGATTATGACTCCACCACCTCTCTGGGCAGCCTGTTCCAGTGCCTGACCACTCTTTCAGTAAAGAAATTTTTCCTAATATCCAATCTAAACCTCCCCTGGTGCAGCTTTAAGCCATTTCCTTGCATCCTATCACTTGTTACTTGGGAGAAGAGACCAACCCCCATCTCGCTACAACCTCCTTTCAGGTAGTTGTAGAGAGCGATAAGGTCTCCCCTCAGCCTCCTCTTCTCCAGACTAAACAACCCCAGTTACCTCAACTTCTTCTCCTAAGACCTGCTCTCCAGACCCGTCACCAGCTTCGATGCCCTTCTCTGGACATGTTCCAGCACCTCAATGTCCTTCTTGTACTGAGTAGCCCAAAACTGAACACAATATTCAAGGTGTAGCCTCACTAGTGCCAAGTACAGGGGCACGATCACTTCCCTACTCCTGCTGATCACACTATTCCTGATACAAGCCAGGATGCTGTTGGCCTTCTTGGCTACCTGGGCACACTGTTTGCTCATGTTCAGTTGGCTGTCCACCAGCACCCCCAGGTCCTTCTCTGCTGGGCAACTTTCCAGCCACCCTTCCTCAAGCCTGTAGCATTGCATGGGGTTGTTGTGACCAAAGTGCAAGACCTGGCACTCGCCCTTGTTAAACCTCATACAGTTAACCCTGGCCCATCAATACAGCCTGTCCAGATTCCTCTGTAGAGCCTTTGTACTGCTCTGTACTTTGAGCAGATCAACACTCCTGCCCAATTTGGTGTCATCTGCAAACTTACTGAGGGTGCACTCAATCCCCTCATCCAGGTCACTGATAAAGAAATTAAACAGAACTGACCCAGACACTGAGCCCTGGGGAACACTGCTTGTGAACAGCCACCGACTGGATTTATCTCCATTCACCACAACTCTTTGGGCTTGGCCATCCAGCCAGTTGTTTTACTCAGCGAAGAGTACACCTGCTTAAGCCATGAGCCACCAGCTTCTCCAGGAGGATGCTGTGGGAGACAGTGTTGAAGGCTTTACTAAACTCCAGGTAGACAACATCCACAGCCTATCCCTCATCCACTAGTCAGTCACCTGGTCATACAAGGAGATCAGATCAGTCAGGCAGGACCTGCTTTTCATGAAGCCATGCTGGCTGGGTCTGATCCCCTGGTTGTCTTGCACTTGCCCGGTGAGCTTACTCAAGATGTATTGCTCCATAATCTTCCCTGGTACCAAGGTCAGGCTGACAGGCCTGTAGTTCCCTGGATCCTCCTTTCAGCCCTTTTTGTAGATGGGCGTCACATCAGCAAGCCTCCAGTCATCTGGGACCTCCTCTGTTAACCAGGACTGCTGAAAAATGATGGAGAGTGGCTTGGCAAGCTCCTCCGCCAGCTCCCTCATTACTCTCAGGTGGATCCCATCCTGCCCCATAGACTTGTGAGAATCCAGACAGCTCAGCAGGTCGTAAACTGCTTCCTCCTGGACTATGGGGGGTTTGTTCCGCTCCCCGTCCTTGCCTTCCAGTTCAAGAGGCTGAATACCCCGGAGATAACTGGTCTGATGGTTAAAGACTGAGGCAAAGGAGGCATCCTCGGTGGCAATGTTTCCTTCCGTGTCCAATAGAGGATGGAGATTCTCTTTGGTTCTCTTTTTGTTGTTAATGTATTTGTAAAATACATTGTTATCCCTTACAACATTTGCTCCGTTGAGTTCTAGCTGGGCTTTTGCTTGTCTGATTTCCTCTCTGCCAGACCTAACAAGGTCTCTGTACTCTTCTTGAGATGCCTGCCCCTTCCTCCAGAAGTGGTAAGCTCTCCTTTTTTTTCTGAGTGCCAGCAAAAGCTCCCTGTTCAGGCAGGCTGGTCCTCTTCCCTGCCGGTTCATCTTGCAGCACATGGGGACAGCCTGCTCCTGCACCTTTAAGACTTCCCTTTTGAAGAAAACCCAGCCTTCCTGGACCCCTTTGCCCTTCAGGACTTCCTCCTAAAGGACTCTCCCAACCGGTGCCCTGAAGAGGCCAACTCTCAACAGATCTGCTCTCTGGAAGTCCATGGTAGCGGTTCTGCTGACTTCCCTTCTTACTTCGCCATAAATTGAGAACTCAATCATATTGTAGTCACTAACCCCAAGGTGGCCTCCAGCCACCATATCTCCTACTAGACCTTCTCTGTTTGTGAACAGCAGGTCAAGCAAGGCACCTCCCCTGGGAGGCTCACTTACCAGCTGCATCAAGAAGTTATCCTCCACACACTCCAGGAACCTCCTAGACTGTTTCCTCTCTGCTGTGTTGTATTTCCAGCAGACATCTGGTAGATTGAAGTCCCTCACCAAAACAAGGGCAACCGATTGTGATACTTCCACCAGGTGTTTGTAAAACGCTTTGTCTACTTCTTCATCCTGGTTGGGTGGTCTATAACAGACCTCCAGCAGGATATCTGCCTTGTTGGCCTTCCCTCTCATCCTTACTCATAGGCACTCAACCTTATCATCACAATTGCTAAGCTCTATGCAATCAAATCACTCCCTAACATACAGAGCCACTCCACCGCCTCTCCTTCCTTGAAGATCTTATAGCCATCCACTGCAGCACTCCAGTCGTAAGAATCATCCCACCATGTCTCTTTGATGGCGACTAAGTCGTAGCTATCCCGCTGCACAGTGGCTTCCAGCTCCTCCTGTTTGTTGCCCATGCTGCATGCATTGGTGTAGATGCACTTGAGCTGGGCTATCGATTTCACCTCCAACCTTGGCACGCCACTCCTAGGCTCCTCTCTAGTGGGCCTGTCTATATCCCCTTCCCCCTTCGAACCTAGTTTAAAGCCCTTTTGATGAGCCCTGCCAACTCATGTGCAAGAATCCTTTTCCCCCTTTGAGACAGGTGAACTACATCTGCAGCCAACAGGCCCGGTGCCATGTAAACCTCCCCATGATCAAAAAAACCAAAATTCTTCCGATGGCACCAGCCTCTGAGCCATGTGTTAATCAGATGAGTTTTCCTGTTCCTATCAGTATTCTTCTTCCCCGCCACTGATGGGATGGAGCAAAGCACTACCTGCGCTCCTGATCCTTCAACCATTCGCCCCAGTGCCCTGAAGTCCCTTTTGATCACTTTTGGGCTTCTCTCCATAACCTCATCACTGCCCACCTGCATAACCAGTAGCAGGTAGTAATCAGAGGGCCGTACCAGACCAGGGAGTTTCCTAGAACCATCTCTGACCCAGGCCCCAGGGAGGAGGCAGACTTCCCTGTGGGATGGGTCTGGTCGGCATATTGGGCCCTCTGTCCTCCTCAGAAGGGAATCACCTACAACAATTACCCTCCTTCTGTTCTTAACAGAGGCGGTCTTAATGCGTGGGGCTGACTGACTCTCCCTAGACAACCCCCCAGATGGACCTTCACCTACATCTTCATGTGCCTGGCTCTCAAGTTCCAGAGCCCCATATCTGTTGTGTAAGGGCAGCTGGGAAGGTGAGGGAGGCCGGGAGGGGATTTGCCTGCCACCCCAAGCATGGACCTGTTTCCATTCCCCCCATCTCTTAGGTCCCCTCCTTCTGCTTGGTGGCAAGAGGATAGGGGATCCTCTGCTTCTTGTGGAGCCTCCATCTGCTGCCTTGGCCTCAGGCATGGCAGGGTGTGGCTCCACCAATCTATCTCCCTCTCACACTCCCTGATACTCCTTAACCTTTCCACTTCCTCCTATAGCTCTGCCACCAGGCTGAGCAGATCATCCACCTGGTCACACTGCAGACAGCTGTTGTCTCTGCTGCCCTCTGGTACGAGTGCCAGTCTCAGGCACTGCCTGCAGCCAGAGACCTGGACAGCTACGTGTTTGTGTGGGGCCTCCATCTAGGTTCCTTCTGGTGATGGTTCTCAGGTGAGTGGAGACCATAGCTAGTGCTTCTCCTAGGGGTAGGATGACCACTAGCTGAGTTACCCTTTAGAGCCAGGAAAGGGACTACGCGCTGCCCACACGCCCTGCCTACACAAACTGCCCCACAAACTGCCGTGCCACACCCTGTTCACCACGCTCCTGGTCACTCGCGCTCCCTGGGGGCTGCTTCTGTATGAGAGGGGGTTTTGCCGCCTTTGCTCTTGTCCTCGCCGATGCCGAGTCAGAGCTGCCTCACGTCAGGAGCTTGCTCTTTCCTGCTCTGGGGGTGGTGGTGCTGGACTACCCTCTTTCTCCCTGTGCTTTTGCCTTCGTGCTTTTTTCTGCAGTTTTGCTGTGGTTTTGCCACTTTGGGAAGGATCCTCCAGCACGACCCTCTGCTCCAGAGCCCTTCACCTCAGTGGTTTCGCCGAAATGGTGGGTACACAGGGTTTTGAATGCTGAAGTCCTGTGACAAGTCTCCAGAATTAATAACTTTGGGGAGAGAGGAGGCTTGATTTTTTGTTTGTTTGGTTGGTTGGTTGTACTTGTCCTCTATAACTCAGTCTTTCAGTAAAAGCTAGATGAGGAAGAAATGCATATTCCATGGTTCTTTTAAGACTTTTCCATTTCCTTCCTTCAGTATAGATACACAAGGTGAAAGATGTAACAAGTTATGGTGGTTGTCCGTCACTGAACAGCAAATTGTTAGATGTTCCTGGGCTGAGAAACTTGAGAAAGGGCTTAAAATCTGGTTTTCTGTGCCAAGATGGCATCAACTTCAAGGTACTGACAATCACGATCAACAGAGAGAAAGAGGCCTCTGTCTCCCGCACGCAATTTCTTACATAGATGTAGACAGTGCAACAACCGTCTTCAAATCCATTGCTGATGAGGATTTTATGTCCAAGTTCTGAATTCCATCAAGCAGAGCATTAGTTTTATTTAAACTGAAAATCACAGGAATATAGTTTTCTGATAGGGGCAGTTGCAACTGCTAGTAATATGGAGGAACCCTTGGAAGTGAATTACTGTGACACATGCAATTTTAAAAGTATCTGATTCTCTAATTGTTTACTTACATCAAAGCTGCTGTGTTACACTCTGAAAACTTTTCAGTTCTTCTCTTCTTCTACCAGCAATTATTAAAAATAATTGAATTTCATTTATGTTTTATTAGGTTGATTTCATTAATATGTGCATTGAAAATTGCTCTCCCATCTGCCTGATCTTAATTTCTAAGCCAAATTTAGTATGAAGGCTTTAAATCTTGTCTCTCTCTTATGGAAAAGGTCAGGCATCAAGTTCCATCACACTCCAGAGAGCAGAATAATGTGTTATGTATGCTTTGTTCACAGTCCTTCGCTGCTGTGATGAATTCTCAATGATGTCACATGTGAGAGTAATTTCTGTTTACATTTATTTCAGTCAAAACAAAGGTGAACTTCTTGCTTTTTTCCCCCCATATTGAAGATCTATTTCTTATTGTGTGTTTGTGGATTATTTTGGGGTTTGGATTTCTTTTTTGTTACAGTTAGTTTTGGTATGAGTAGTAGAGTGCTGTATATTTTGTTCGTTTTGGGGGGAAATTGTAATACTTGCTGTACAAGTCTCTGACCTACAGGAGCATAATCAGGAATATGAATTATTATTTGCCTGCATATATGAAAAATAAACAAAAATGGTCATAATTTCCATTTGACTGAGGAAAAAATGGAGAAAATATTTAATCTGTAAAAATGATTTAATTTTAGCTACTGTTAAATCTGAAGTTTGAAATTTTATAACTTTACTGAAATAGTGCCATGACAGGTTCTTTTGTAGTTACGGTTTTTATTTTGTCCATTTTGTATTTGTGATGATTAGTTCCACTTTAAGATGCAACTTCCCTTCAAAACACACAGGAAAATAGTCATGTTTTACCTATTGATAAATTATGCATATTGTGTAGCTTTCCGTCCTGAAACTGAAGTCACGAGTAACAAAAATTCACACAGCAAGCTTTAGGACGGAAAGGTAAGATATACAAACAGCAAAGATTCTGAGAAAGAGAGTAGGCAAAGATAAATATTTTCTTCAGTCACTGACAACCTTTAATTTTTTTTTGCAGACAGAACAGTAGATTACACATTACCCTTTTTGCACACATCTTTGGTTATTTAGCTTTTTATTTTAATAGATGCAGATTCATTTAATTACCATTACCCTTTTTACTCAGGTCTGCTTTTACTGCAATAAGTCTGATCTCTTTATTAAGATGAGACAATTTTTAAAGTCGAACTTAATTTCGATAGGTATGTTTATAGTTTGTTACTTAACCTGAGCAAGAGGTCCACATTCTGACACTGAGGACTTTTTTTCCTCATACTTGTTAGGAATTTTACATTGACACATTATTCCCTATTTAGTGCAGTCCAATATTCAACCTAATGAAGCTGAAAATGTCTTTCAATATTTTGAAACCTAATGAAGTTGAAAACATCTTTCAACATTTTGAAAAACTGCAACTGTGATTATACCTACTTTTAAATAAGAAAAAATAGAATACAAAAACATGAGGGTTTTTTTTGTGGAAAACTGTACAGCTTTTAGTATTCCAGACTAAAGGGAGTTATATTTCTGCATATGCTACTGCTTACATGTTTTATACTTATGCACACCATTTTCATTGAAATAAAAATATTAATTTTAATTAGAGTCATAGAATGACAGAATGGTTTGGATTGGAAGAAACCTTCAAGGAGCATCTAGTCCAACCCCACTACCATGGGCAGGGACATCTTTCACTAGATCAAGTTGCTCTAAGCCCTGACCAACCTGATCTTGAAGGCTTCCATGGAGGGGGCATCCACAACTCTTGGCAACCTGTTCCGGTATTTCACCACCCTCATCGTAAAAAAAAAGATTCTTTAAGTCCAATCTAAACCTGCCCTCTTTTAGTTTAAAACTGTTGCCCCTTATCCTGTCACTGCAGGCCCTGGTAAAAAGTCTCTCTCTGTCTTTCTTACAGGCCCCCTTTAAGTACTGAAAGGCTGCAATAAGGTCTCCCTGGAGCCTTCTCTTCTCCAGGCTGAACAACCCCAACTCTTTCAGCCTGTCTTCACAGGAGAGGTGTTCCAGCCCTCTGATCATTTTTGTGGTCTTTCTCCAGACCCTCTCCAACAGGTCTGCATCTTTCTAGCGCTGGGGACCCTAAAGCTGAATGCAGCACTCCTGGTGGGGTCTCACCAGAGCGGAGTAGCGGGGGCAGATAACCTCCCTTGACCTGCTAGCCACCTTTCTTTTTATTCTTTTTATCTATCTTCTCAATATGATTCAAAACAGTGTTAAAGAGAAAGCCAACCCAATGCATAAGTAAACTACTGGAATGCACTTTGGGAAACTTTTCAGAAACAAGATAATGTAATCATGCTGACTATATAGAAATATTCCCAAAAATAATGATTTTAAGTAGAATATATCACATTTTGAAAACATCAGCAAGAGTTGCTTACAGAAGAGTAATTTATCGTATAGTGAAAGAAGAGGTGGTTTGTTATATTACTGTTCTGCACAATGCATCTTTATATTTTTGTCATGAGGATATGGTTAAACAGCATGATTTAAAGATAGGCCCCTGAGGAAATGCAGCTAAATGTGAGATACATAACTGGTGTGGATTTCCTGTGCTACAGTTAGTAGAATAATACTGAAGTGCTTTTGGATCACTATAGAAGATTTTTTTTCAGATTTAGGTGGTTTTGTTGGCACAAAGATACAGTCATGAGCTGAAGTTGGCCAAGTCAAGTAACACTTCTGATTTTTCAGATTTCTTTTGTAGAATAATTCAGGTTGGAAGAGACCTTCAGAGATCTCAAGTTAAAAGCAGGATCAGCTCTGGCATCGGGCCAGGTTGCTCAGGGCTTTATCCACAAGGGATAGAGCTTGCACAAATTCTCTGGGCAATTGACTTGGTTACTTTTGGACTCTTGCCTCCTGCTAGGGCCCTCCTATTACAAAATATTCTCTCATAGTTCAGAATGAGGTAATGTATGAATTAAAAACTATGTCTGATGTAGACCCTAATATCCAAAAAACCCTAAAAATCCAAGAAAACATGAAAAATTGGTTAGTTGATAAGTCTCGATTGATAACACCTGTCTGCAGTAAAATACCAAAAAAAGAATTAATATAAATAAAAATAAATAAATTAACTTTTTCCTTAAAAAAGCTCTACGATGAAACCAAAAAAGAGAATTTAATATTTGATTAGTTTGACTTTCTGCATAATTTGTTTCCATATGTATGCTTTTCTTTTATCTAAGCTTTTTTCTTTCTTTTCCTCAAGGCAATTTATTGCTTCTGTTAAAGGCTAGTTGAAATTAAGTTCCTGATGTGAATAAGAACCTGATGGACCCCTCCATTTTTTATTTTGTTGACTTATAAAGGTATTTAATTTCATTGCAATACCTTCAAAATTTATTATATGAAATGTGGGACTTTTTAATAAATCAGAGTTCTGATTTCTCTAATATATTAGTGGTCAGAGTAAGACCTTTGAAACACACTGTGTGATTGGGAAGAATTTTAGATAATTTTCAAAAGTGCTTTAAATTTTGTACTTCTTTTGATGACTAGAATAAATAAGTTCTTTTTAATTCCATTAAGTCAATAAAACCTCTACTAACAGAAAACTGTTTTTAAGTTGATACAAGTCTAGCATACTGGAATACCTAATTGAAAAAATGAATGACACTAATTATTGAGTAACAAGCTTACATTTTCATTGGCTAGCTGGTAAGACTTTCTGAAAGAGGGCACTAATAAACATCGTTATACTTTGTCCTTTGAAAAAAAACCTGACCTAAATACCTACAAAATCACAAACATTTTTTGTGTGAGAGAGAAATCTTAACTCATATTACTCCTTTTAATTAGGAAATGGGCAAAATATCCTAAATCACACAATTTTAATCATTCAAAAAGACCCATCCTTATCATCATAGGTATCCAGCAATGATGTTGTCAATAAAGTATCCAGTTATAATAAGACCCTATAGCTGTATTAACAGCATTGGTTACTATTGTTTCAGTAACGGTTCTGTTCATAATTTTTAACAGGACAATAGCAGTTATTGTGTTGATAAATCCATTATAGGTTTTAATGAAATATGTAAAAAAATCATTTAAATTTTTGTAACTTGTAGTTATACTGTTGTAGCACTGGTTGTTTAGGAATATAGACACGCACAGTATCTTTTATTAGATGAATGGGTGATTTGTTGAAGAAGGTCATCTTTGTCACTGTCAGGTAATGTGGGGAAGCAGATCACCTGGAGGAGAGTGTATATAACTCAAGGCTGTACTGAAGAATAAAATAAACTGTTGAGGAGTTAACCCAAATTCAATGGAGTCAATACTTAAGCTGGACTGTCACAAAACTATTCCATTTCTATTGGGCTCTATAATTCAAAAGTAACCATGGTTAAGTTTACAGTTCCTTAAGAGAATGTTATTACTGTGTCCTGGTTTTGGCTTTACTTTTTTTTCCCCCGATTCTCTCCCCCATCCCACTGGGCAGGGGGAGTGAGTGAATGGAGTGCATCTCCTGTATACAGAGAGTAAATAATTCTGAATGTTATTTTTCTGCACATTATATTTTTGAATATCCTATTTTTTCTACTA
>WEKW01020894.1:482134-533445 GCA_013389905.1 Sula dactylatra | reverse complement strand
GGTGCGTGTCCGTGTGCGTGCCGGGCTGTCAGCGTGGGGTGTGTGCATGTGTCCGTGTGCGGGAGTGGGAGGTGCGTGGGTGACCGTGCCCACCCGCGCGTGGGTGTGTGCGCAGGGGTGTGGGGGTGAGTTTGCGTGTGCGGGGGGTGTGTGTGTCCCCGTGCGTGTGGGTGACGGGCTGCGTACGTGGGGGGTGTGTGCCGTGGGGGGGTGTCCCTCTGTGGGGCTACATCCCCACGTGTGTGTGTCCTTGCACATGTGTATCTGCGTTTGCGCCCATGTACGGGGCGTGTCCACGTGCAGGGGGGGTCTGCAGGGGGGTGCCCATGTCCCTGTGGGTCTGCACGCCCACGTGCGGGGTGTGGAGCTGTGCCACGCGTGTTCCCTGGTGCCCGTGTGTGCCCAGGCACTGGGGGTGGATGTGTGCCGGTACGTGTGGGCTGCCGGTGGCCCCGTGCCCGCCGCGGTGCCGTGTGCCCCGTGGGCATTACGCTGCCCAGTGTCACTGCGAGGACCATCCAGCACTGGCGTGGGCTCCCCAGAGAGGCCCTGCTGTCTCTGTCTGGGGAGGGGTTCCAGACCCAGCGGGACCCAGCCATGAGCAAACTGATCTGAGCCCACAGCTGACCCTGCTTGGAGCAGCGGATCGGACTAGAGACCCCCTGAGGTCCCCTCCAATGTTAATGACCCTGTGCTCTGAGTGCACATCTTGGGTACCAGAGCGCTCTGTGCTGCGCAGGGGGAAGCCAACGTCCCTGCGGGCTGCTCTCCAGGGCACAAAGCCCCGCTCAGAGCTGTTGGGAGGTTACCAGGACCAGCGCTCTTCTGCTGTTCCTGGGCAGACCTCTCTGGTCCCCGAATCTCTCCTCTGAGCAGAAAACCGCTTTTCCGCAGACTCCAGCCCATTTTACTCTGTGGCTGCTGAGAAGACTGGCTCTTTAGGAGCAGTCCCAGCAGAAACAAGTAATTGGGTGGAAGGAGGGGAAATGGTCATAAATGCACAATAAACACGTTACACATGGCTCTGTCATTTAGCAAACTACCACTGCCTGTAATGGTATTTATCATAGCACTTTCTTAGATTGGATTAACATTAGGGGAAATTTCTCTTGTGATTACTAAAATATAATCTAAAATTGCAATCTTCTTTGGTAAAAGGTGATAATAACAATAATAATCAGAGCTAGCAGAGAAATAAAGTAGGCTTACTACATTAGCGAGCATTTAGGAAAACCTTATGGCAGCTTCTTTGCTAACTCCAGTAAAGCAGAGACTTTTCAGTAGCTTGCTAAATTTGCAGTATAAACTGAAAATGTATGTTTGTCCATTCATTTTCAGATGCATGCACGCACACCAGATTATTTGTAGAAAAGCTCTACTTAAAAAACCAAATTTAGAACCAGACAAGTTGCCTTGGCAGGATGAGCAGAGGCTCTGCCCGGCAGTGTGTGGGGGTTTGTTCTCCAGCACCAGAGAAAGCCGCCGCAGCACCCCAGCGCGAAGCGGGTGCGCTTGTGTCTGGCTGGGAGGGAATTCACACACCTGCCCCGGGGCCTGGGGAGCCAAGGGATGGGAAAGGGACAGCCACAATGAGGGAGGGAGCGGTGGGAGAAGACGGAGGGTCCTGGGGCATCAGAGATGTCAGGAGTGGGTGCCTGGACCAGGCAGCCGTGCGTGCAGGACCACTCGTGCCCACCTGGAGGTATTTCTGGAGTGGAGCTGGTGCTCCTGCCTCACGGCACTACTTGCGGCTTCTCACCAAACATGCTTTTGTAACGTGGGATTACATAAATGGTTGACAATTTCTAAATAGTTTGTGCAATACCAAAATGCAGTCTATCTGCTCTGCTCTGCCTCTGCCTTGGGACTTGCCGTTGGGTCATCGGGCACAAAAGCTGCAGCCTCGGTTCTGGCGGAGATGACAGAAATGACCCCAAGCGGGTTGAAGCCAGCCCCTCGGTGGGGTGGCCGTGCTCAGGGGCCTGGGCTGGAGGGGCCACATCTCCTGTCTGTGGGTTCTCCCTGCAGCGCCTGGGCTGGCCGTGTCCTGGAGGCCAAGAGATCTGCCAGCAGCTTCATGGAAAGGTGTGGTGGTGCTGTTTCAAAATGAGGGGCTTGCTTGTTCCCCGCGTGCAGCGTGAGCTGCTACACAGGGAGATGGCTGTAGCTGGAAGCGGAGGGCTGCCGAGATGCCATGAGTCACACAACCTTCTCCAGGCTCTGTTGACCCTCCTGGTAGCTCTCCTCTCAGTTAGGAGAGTGCTGGCAACAAGTGACAGGGAGCCAACACCCCCCCACCTGCAAGAGACCCTTCCTCTTCTGCCAAGTCCGCAGTTCCTGTTAGTTATCGTCCCTGTGCCGGAGCCCAGGCCGGCTCCCTGCCGCAGCACCGGGCTCTCCCATGCGCTGCCGAGGTGGCTGCAGTGCTGCCGGGGCTGGTCCTAGCTGCGCCGCAGGAACAACCCTTCCTTGCAGATGTTCAGACCTGAGCGTTCGCGTTCCTGCTCCACCAGCCCGAACTCACCAGCTTCCAGGTGTCCGTGGGGCGAGAGATGTGCCAGCTCTGCTCCCAGCAGGGAGGAACGAGCACGGCGATGCCGGCTCCATCTCCCTATCGGCTGCCTGTCCCAAGAGGAGCTGCCGTGGCAGGGCCATGTGGAGGCAGGGCTGCCCGCAGGCAGGGCTGCCCGCTCTTTGCTCTGGAGGCAGGGCTGGACGCGGGCTGCCCTCGTGCTGGCTGGGGAGAGCCCTGCCCGGGCTGCGCTGCTGGGACCATGGCCTAGGGTTGGCTGTGGAGGGAGCTGAGCGCTGATGATAACCCACCCTCTTTCTACACAAATCCTTGCTGTGTTTGCCTTCTGCTTCGTCTTTTGTTGAATAATTCATAACGAGTGATTGATGGAGATGGCCCCCCCTTTCCTATTCACACATGATCACAGGTTGCATTTTTTCAGAGCTATTAGTTATTCATAATGATTTGCTGAGTAATGTCTGCGCTGCTCCTTGGGCTGCGGTTTACTCCCTGATGATTCACTGGGGTCTGGGGCATGGAGGCGCAGGCAGGTCTCCTGCCCGACCCACCAGGCTCCGACCCTGGTCCTGCTCCCTGCCTGGGTACCAGGACTCTGGGCGCTGCATGCCCGGTGCCAGCTCGCCAGGCTCTGAGTATGAAGGTCAGTTGCTGTGAATATGAGATGTGCCTAAAAATGGGAGAATTTGTTTAATTGGGTGATGGGTTAAATAGGAGATTTGGGCTGAATATCCCTGCTCCTTCCTTGGTTCGCTAGGAGCCGTGAACATGAAGGGGCTTGGCTGAACCCAGGGGATGTGCAGAGATGCCTGGAAAGTGTCATCTGTGTCATCTCAGCTTTAACCACTGCTGTCCTTCTGGCTGAGCATTTCTACGTCACCTCTGCTTGTGGGACCAGCATCACTGTGGCTCTGCTAGCGCAGATGCAAAAAGTATGGTCTGAGACCTCAAAGAAAAATGATCAGACAGGAGAGAGAGGGAGACGGAGGCAGGGGCAAACCTGGGGGCAGCAGCCCTCAGCTCATTTACTGTTTATAACCCACCACTGGTGCTGATTTCCCCCATGTCCTTGTAAGAGCTTCAGACAGGAGAAACTTTCCCAGCCACGTGCCGAGGGACGGGGAGGGCAGCAGTGGAGCCCTGGGCAGGGGGATGCCTGTGCTGTCAAGTCCAGCTCAGCACCTCGTGTGGCTTCCTGCTGCTGGGAAGGCCAGGAAGCAAAGGGCTCTCCTTTGCTGCCGGATATCCTGGAGAGCTTGGACTTCCCGGGAGGAGAATGGGCCCCACCTGCTGCAAGGGAGCCCCTGGATCTGCCATGTCCCTGTCCTGGCTATGCAGAGCCAATGTGTCCACCTACCTTCATCCTCCTCATCTTCCTTGCCAGCATCTCTGCCATCCCTGAGGATGCTATGGCAACGGGGCCGGCAGGGATGGCTGCGGGAGGAGAAGCTGCAGCTCTGGTGCAAGGGCAACGAGCCCTTGCTTCGATCCTCAGTGCTGCAGCCGTGCCCAGGCGGTATCCAGACCCAGCCAGTTCAGGGCAAGACTGAGGGAGGTGGTTTTGTGGGTGCCTGGGTGCCATCCCACGCATGCTCTGGGCCCTGCTCGGGTTTGTCCGAGCAGCCTTGGCAGGCTGCAGAAGCTGGGCACCGACCCGGAGGTGCTGCTGGTGTGCAAGGGGCAGCAGCAGGGGGGATACCGGTACCCCGAACCCTCACCCTGACAGAGGGGCTCCTTCTCCCCCACGGTGCCTTCCTCCCGGGCAGGGCAGGGAGAGGCAGAGGTGGCACAACTGTGACACCAGAGAGAATAGCAGAGATGTCGAATGCTGCGTTGGGCCCCTCCAGCAATGCCTCGCCACAGACAAGCTGTTGGGCAGCTCTCATCCGTTTATTACAGCTTTCTAAAGTCATAATTAGTCTGGCCCAGCCCAGAGGAGGAGGGAGCTGCTTTCAGCTGCTTGCTGGGACCGAAATGGGCCTGTCTGGTTTGTGTGGTGCAGCTCTGATCCCCAGGGCATTCAAGCAGAGGCTGCAGCATTGCTTCAGGAGGCTGAGGCCATGGGTGCAGGCTCAGGGACAGGACAGCAAGGGGCATTCACGGCTCTGTGTGCTTCTAAAGCCCCAGGAGGAGCTGCAGCAAATCAGCCCATGGCTTGTCAGAGCCTGGTCTGTCTCCTGGGGAAGGCGCTTCTCCCGAAGCACCGGCTCCCCGGCTGCCTTGAGACTCCCGTGGGAGCAGCGGCTGCCCCGGCAGCCAGCGGGGCGGCGCAGACGCAGGTGGGCTGTGAGCACAGCCTCGCTGCTCTGGCTGCCTTCGCTAATAGGGACCGTCTTCCCCGGGGGCTGTGCGGTGCTGGCGCTGGTTCTATTTTGGGTGTTTTGCAGAACAGCTGGTGATGATCTCTTACACCACGCGCGGAGAGGGCTGCATGCAGCTATTTCTGCCAGCTCATCCACACACAGCCTCTTTTTATAAACACACTTCCCCGGAGGGATGAACGCAGGTGATGGGGGGAGCTTTCAGCGCTGGCATTTCGGAGGGGACCGCCAGCTCTGCCAGGAATGCTGCTGCTGCCCTGCGCCCGGGGCACAGGCACTGGGGCTGCCCTGGGCACCAGGGGGGTCCCAGCCCTTCAGCGTGCTCGTAACTCGCAGCAGTCTGTGCTTCGGCCCCGCGGTGGGCTTGTCCCACTCTGCTGCTCCGGGAGGATGCTGCAGGTGTGTGTTACTACTTAGGACTGGTGGCAGGCCCTCAACCATGCCCGCGCTCCCCGGGGGGGTGCAGCCTCTGGGGCCAGCAGGTCCCTGCAGTGCCACGTCCACATGTTCAGCGTTTTCACGGGCAAGGGGACCGGCCATTCCTGCAGCGTCTGGGCTTTTTCCCTGCAGACCTGAGCAAGGCCAAAGCCTGGTGCAGATTTGCATCTGCTTTAATTTTGACCCTGATTTCTCCTGCTGGAAAAATTAAGCAAGCAACTAGTAGCTTCCAATGGTGTAATGGAGGTTAATTAGCTGATATCTGTGATGGCCTCTGCTAGTGACAGCCCGGCCCCTAACGCCTTGTGTGGCCACGCAGTGCTGCACCCACGCTATGTATAGCCGCTCCATGTCCCTTCCCATCCCTGGCTTTGGCCAGAGAGTTGGGCTGGCTGCGGTGCCAGGGCACCGCCGGGAAGTTCAGCCCCGGCACAGGCACATCGCCAGGACACTGGTGCACCTCGCCCAGGCTGGGGGAAGGCAGCAGCTCGCCCTCGACCTGGGGGCACCAGGAGTGATGGAGCAGGCGGCTGTTTGCTCCCACGTCCGGCGGCATCACCCCTCGACAGGGCAGGGGGAGATGGCAAAGCTCTCCAGGGCTGGAGGGGGTGACGGGGGACCCGCAGCCCCACTTCTCCAGCATGGCCATAACTGAGCCCTTCTTGCGTCTTCAGAATGCTGCTGCCCCTTTCTTTCTGGTCTGGGTGTTGTGGGTATTGCAGGGCTGGACGCAGCCTGGCAGAAGGGATGAACCCTGCTCATGTGCCCTCTCGTTTCCAGCTCTGTGACCTCCTGGGCCCCAATCCCTTCCCGACATATCCACTGTCAGACAACCTCAGCATTCCCCTTCTCGCTTTTAGAAGCAGCCCAGGTCTAAGCCTCTCCAGCCCAGGGGATAGAGAGCGCAGGGCTGGGTGGGGAGGGCAGGGTGATGGGCTGCAGGGGCAGGCTCCTGGGGCTCTGAAATGCTCCTGTCCTCCTCCCCCCATCCACATCTCCCTCTCTCTGCTGGACCCTTCGGTCTTCCCAGGCCAGTCTGTCCTGCAGGGCTGGGTTATCACCAGCGGCAGTGGGGCTTTGCCCAAAATAGTGGCCTCCTGCCCCGTGCGTTATCGGAGGCAGGAGGCAGCCGGTGATGCAGCGCTTCCGAAAGAGGCTGCATCACAGCGAGTGGGTCTGATGTCTCTATAGCAACCGCAGGGTAAAAATAGTGCTGGAGAATTTCGGAGCTGTCAGGGAGAGCTCCTGGGATGCGGTGCTTGGGGGAGCAGGGGTTCACCAGGGGAGCAGGGTTCACCATGCTGCTGGGAGCTGCTGCCCGTGCCAGGGCTGCTCCAGGGCCACCTGCAGCCGAGGGGAGGAGGGAGCTGTGGGGCTCAGGCCATGCCTCCTGCCCGGGTGCGGGAGCCTGGCGGTGCAGGGCCCCAGGCTGCTCCTGCACCAACCCGCTGCCTGTCCCCTCAGCCCCACAGTGCCCAGGATCTCCCCCCCCGGCTCCTGGCTGAAGGCACGGTGATGGGTGTTTGCACACTAGGGGTCTCATAGATGAACAAACATAAAGGATTTGCTGTGCTCAGCTGGCTGTGTCCGGAGCACATGTGCACCGTTCCTGCTGTGGTGTTCAACTTGGATCCAAGGCTGCCCTCCGTGCTGCTGTCCCGTGTTGGATCGGCAGCTCTGCAGCTGCGTCGGCCACCGTGGCCCTCACGGGTGGCTGTGCCTTGCTGTCCCCCTCCCCGTGCCTGGGACTGCCCTGGTTCTGCAGGCAGCCGTGCCCCGGCTCTCAGCTGCGTACCCCAGGCAGGAGCTGCAGCTCAGACCCGTCTGCGCTCTGGGCGGTGGTGTTTGGTGCCCAGCCGTGCAGAGGCTGGAGGCTGTCAAAGCTCCAGCATCAGGTGAGCGCAGAAGCAGCCTAATCCCACCGGGGGCCCTTGGAGGCAGTGATTTTTGGGGCCAGCCTGAAGGGCCTTGAGGGGGGTTTAGGTGCTCGACTCTGAGTGTCAGAGACGGGGATCTCCAGCTGCACCAAAGCCAGCCTGGGCTCACCCCACGTTGGAGGGGCCATTCATCACCCCCAGTGATTTGCGCAGGGGGGCACAGGAGCACTGGGGCTTTGCTGCTGTCCCAGCGGTGCTGCTGTAGTGACAGAGACAGGGCTGTCCTCATGCAGGGGTGGGCTGTGCTGCTTCCCAGGACTCCCCATGCTCTGGGGACCCTCCGTGGGTCGCCCCTGGGGATGGGGACTCTTGGAAGGCACAGGCTCTGCCCCTTCTGCACAGACCCACTTGCTCCGGTGCCGTGTGCTGCTGCATGTGCTGGGGCTGTGACCATCCCCTTGGTGGCTCAGCTCTGTGCTGCAGCAGGAGCGATGCTCACTGGGACCAGGGCTGGGCAAATGGGTGCAGCATCCTCTGCAAGAGATCCCACCAAGACTTGGGACCCTCAGGGGCATTGGTGGCCGCCTCCACATGCCGCGAGGACAGCCCAGCTGGGGGCCGGCAGCTTCACGGCATCACTCCCTGCTGCAGAGATGGAGACCACACATGGAAATCCACTTGCTCCCCTTTGCCAGCACATCCCCGGGCCTGGCTCTGCCAGCTCCTCCCCGGCAGGGTGAGTCTGGCATTTCTTCATTTTCCACTTGCAATCGAAGCACAAAACAGCACCGGTACAGAGAGAGTGAGCTTGGGAGCGAGCCCCTGTACGACACCAGTGCTTTGCCCTGCTCTGGGTGCTTCAGTGCCCATCTCCTCCTGACCCATGTCTGAAGTGTGAACAAAGTTTAAAACCTTCCTATAAGCAAGGAGCGTTTGGAGATGGGTGAGATCTGGGTCACCCTCCACCCTCTGCTCAACAGTGTGGTGTATTAATTAGACTTTGACTCTAATAAGTTGTGTTAAGGTCTGAAAATAGAAATGCCACTGCTATGTGTCACTGAACAGTGAGTGCTTCTCATTTTCTAATTACCAGTTGACATTTTGCACAATTAACTCAATGTGCTGGCCCTCAGATAACTGCAATTTCCATCCCTTGAGCTGGAGTCGCCCCGGTGGGCAGAGGGGCTGGGGGCAGCTTGTCTCCGTCCTGTCCTTACCCCCGGGCTTTCCCGCCTCGCTGTCTCCATCACCGGAGCCCCGGGCTCCTGAGGCGAAGGCTCACTCCACAAAAACTTTCCTTTTCCCTCTTCTCTCCTCTCACATGCGGGCCACAGGTGTGGGTGGGAACGTGTTTTGAAAACGGCTGGAAAAGCATTTGCAAACCCTCTCCTGTCCTTACGGAGCTCCAGAGCTCCGTGTCAATGGTGCAGCGCCTTGCCCAGCTCCCCCGGGCCACCACGAGCCCCAGGTGCCCCCGCTCCCCTCTTGCCCCTCTCCTCGCTCCCCCTCGCCTCCATCTCTCATCCCTGCAGTCGGTGGTTGCCTTGGCAACGCGCCCCTCTCCCTGCACTTTTCCATCCTTTTTCCTTTGTAATCTATACATTCCCGCACCTCCACGCTGGTTTTTTTTCATCTTGGCTGTACTCCAGAGGATCCGCAGAGAAGCCCTTTGGATTGAAAGGCAGGGAAATACGCTCAGTGCCAGGCTGGAAAACCACAGACCGCGGGAGGAGAGAAGCGGTGGTGGAAGATGCGGACAGTCGTGTCGTGGCTGGGTGAAGCGGCACTGCTCTGTCTCACCGTGGTGAACGGCGTCCTGTGTCCTTCCAAAGCCATGGGCTGTCACGGCGATGCCACCTGCTCCCCGAAGCCATAACCCCTCTGGGGTGTCCTGGGGCCGGGGCAGCCGGCGAGTCCCTGCAGCAGGGTTTGGGAGTACGTGGGCAAGGCTGGGGCTGGGGCTTGGAAACGGGCTGAAGCCTGTGATGGAGAGCGGTTTCACACAGGTGCTTTCGAACCCACTAACCCCAGGAGTTAATAGGCAGGCGTAGGAGGAGCTGAGTGGCAATTAAATTTGTAGCGATTATTTGCCAATTAAGATGAGCGTAAGCAGTCTCTGGGACGGGAGCAAAAATCGACCTGAGGACAGGGGTTGAAAAGACAGAGGTGAAGCCAGGACTGCAAATGTGAGTGGGGGAAGAGACGGGGCTGGTGCCGCGGGCACCCCACCTCTGAGACGCGGCACGTCTGCAGCGATGTCCAGAGCTCAGGCCCCACGCGCCGTCTCTTGCTGCCCGCTCTGCCTGTGTCCGGCAGGGCACGAGCCTGCCGGTCGCCTCCCGAGACGACTGCACGGCGATGGGCGCTCACACGGGGGCTGACAAGGCACTTGGGTGCCCAGGGTGCCAGGGCCTCTCTGGGGAGTGAGCTGTCGTGATGGCAATAAACTCCATGGGGCTTTGTGAGCCCTTCTGGGGATGTTACCTCTTTCTAGGCTGGGGGTTCCCTGCTCCGAGCTCCTGGAATCGATGCTGCAGCTCTGACCCTTGCAGGGTGCGTGCGGTCGCTGAGACTCAGCAGTGCCCATTTTCAAGATATTTTCTCACATGTGCTTTGCAGTTTGATGGGGACAGAGAGGTGCAGGCGGTAGGTCTCACCCAGTGCTCTTTTTATTTTATTTAATATTATTAAACTAAGGTTTATAAATATTCATGGCAATGAAATCAGTGCAAAAATATTCCATTCTCTCATTTTGCTGGTTTAATTTTAGAAACTCATTTTGTCTTGAGAAGTCATGACAATGCTCTTTGGGTTGTGTTTCACTTCTAACCCTGTAAGGATCTCCAAATGTAACAGTGCATGGAACAACAAAAGCAAAATGTCAGCACCTCGTCCTCGGGACTGGCAGAGGCGCGGGGCTTCAGTCCGAATGCTCAAGTCAGACTGCAGTGCTCCGGAAACGCTTGCTAGCATGAAACGAGAAGACCCCACCGCTGTGCTGAGGGTCTGTGCAGGGCTGCCTGGGGACTGCGTCTCCCCCTGGCTCTCCCCGGGGAGCACCAGCGGGACGGGAGCTGGCAGGCGCTGCCTCGGGGTCTGCAGGTGCCCACCCGCACCCTGCCCGAGGGTCGGTGCCCCCCGGCACCACGAACGGGCGCTCCCAGAGCCCCACTGGTGACACCAAGGGGGGGTCTCTTCCCTGCCGCCCTGCTCGCTGCCCTGCTGTGGGAAGCGCACGCGATGCAGCTCACCCCCCCAGCCCTCCTGGCCCCGTCTACCACCTTGAGACTTGGCAGACAAGAGCTGCTGGCTCAGTTTTAGCAACGTGTGTGTAAGGCATTGCACGGTCCCGCAAGCGCTTGGGCGGCTGCGCCTGGGCCGTGCCGGGGAGAGAGCCTGGAGATGGGCTCCACCGTCGATGCCTCCCGGCGCTCCTCTGCCTGGTGGCGCCGGGGCTTCTGTGCTCCTGACCGAGAAACCTTATTTCACCAGAGCAAAGGGTTAAGGAGCTAAACCATCTTGTTTTAACTTACTATTACAGTAACCACAAAATACAGAAGGATTTTTCCCCCTCAGACCAATTTTCTATTTCTTGGAGTGGCAGCTGGCAGCATGGCAGGGCTGCCCTGCCCTGGGGACCGCATGGAGCACACGTGCCCGATTCGCCATGCTCGTGCTTTCAGGTACGTGGGGACTGAGGCCGTGAGCTGGCATCCGCGCTTCTTCCGTGTCCTCTGCTGAATTCCCATTCCAGACATTTTTTGTGCTCCAGGTGGGTTGGGTAAACATTGGCCCTGGCATTCTGGCACTCCTGCCTTATGCATGTAGTGCTGACACCCATCACAGCAAGCAGTTTCACCCAGGAAATCATCTTGATTTAAGCTTGTTTATACAGAAAATAATTTTGTTTTGACCGCATACCAATTCTGCCTGACGAAACGTTCATTTCCCTGATTGTCTGCAGAAGGGCAGCTGGTGGCAGTCGGGGCTGGAGGGCATTAATGCATTGGTTGACGGGCAGGGAAGTGGTGCAGGAGGGTGAGCGGTCCTGTGCTCCTGCCCCAGCTCTGTCACTTGTCAGGTCGGGGCCTCTCTGTTACCCACCGCCGAAGGAGAGCAGCTGCGTCTGTGCCGGACTGGAAGGATCTCACAGGGCAGAGTTAATGATTTTGGAGGGTTTTGGGGTCCTTGTGTGCTGTACGCCGTACAAGCATCACTACTAAGGATTTCTTCTTCCCATTTCTCTTTCCTCAAGCTTGTCTCCTTGTCCCTTGAGAGCAGATGACTCCAACACTGCGCTCCCCTCTCCAGACGGCGTGTGCCACCGGCTTGGGAACAGACAGCTCTGGGGGGCTCTGAACATCACGTGTGGCAGGAGCCCCCCCAGCTTGCAGGGCAGCCACAGCAGAGACAGGGCAGGACAAGCGTGGGTGCTGGGCAAGACGCCGGACACGCCGCTCCAGAGCATCAGCCCTCGGTGGTGCCCGGCTCGCCCTGGCTGCCGGGTGCTGGGGGTGCTGCTCTGCTGAAGGGACCGGGCTGACAGCCCGTGTCTTTGATCCAAGTGTCTGAACCCCACCCGAGGGTGGAGGCACCCCAGGGCGAGCGGCTGGGTAGGCATCTGGCTGCCAGCCAAGGTCAACTTGCCACACACGGAAAGTTTGTCAGCGCAAAGGCATGCTGTTTTGGAGACAAAGCCTGGGATTTAGGCAGCTGGTTTCTGACTCTGCCAAAGTTGAGGCCATCTGGAATGAAATTTTCTCTTGTTGCCTCAAAATGGCTCTCCATGGGAGCAGAAGACAGCCGTGGCACTATGTCCAGGCCAGGTGGGTGGAGGCCTGGGGGAGCACCCAGTGAGGGGGACGGGACAGACAGACTCGTCCTCAGCATTGGCTTTCCAGGACTCCGACCTTCATCGCTACGAGTGTGTAATTACAATGACAATCGCTTGGCTGGTGCTGTGGGGGAACAGAGGCAGAGCCACAATCAGTTTGGTTAACTTCCAGTTTTTCTAAAAGTCATGTAAATGAAAAAATTATTAGGGCAGCTGTAATGAAATGTTTTGGGGCCAGGAACACGAGCAGCACCTGAGGGTGGATGCCTGGGGAAGGGATGGCGCTGCTGCAGTGCCTTACCTCTGCACTTCACAGGGTAAACTTCAAATGGAAAGCAGCAGGGATTCTGCAAGAAGGCAATAAAATAACAGTTTAGTCACTTAGCTGGGGCGATAGAGCAGGGAGAGCTTTGTAAAGACTGCAGGATGAATTACCTACGGAAAATTCATGGTGGGAGAGGCACAACTTTCACCTGCTTGAGAATCCTCCACGAACTGATCCTGTGGACAAATGTACCGAGTCTGGAAAATAGCTTTGAGGTTTGAGGTGTCCGTGTCTGCGATGTGTCCAGCACACATTGCATCCTCTGTACAACTGCGACACGGTGCGCATTGCGTCCCCTGCCGCTGCCGTGACTTGCCACGGCTCCTGGCAGGTGAGGAGAGGTGCTCGGTGGAGGAGGGAGATGATTTGAGTTTGCATTACACAGAATGCTTGTCGGAAGAGAAGTGATCCGTATTTAACAACAGAGCTGTGTAATAACCTGCAATTACCTCTGCGCAGTGGCTGTGGGGGCGGCTCTTTCCCCGGCAGAGTGAGGGGGGTAAGTGCAGAACTCGGCGCTGCGCGTGCTGCCAGGACGGAGGTGGCTGCTCCCAGCATGTGTCCTCCCTCCTCGGCACGGTGCTTGCGGGGCCTGGCACAGGGAACCGTGCTCGGCGTGCACCAAGCGTGGCCACGCGCCGGCACCGTCGGGTGCTGGGACGGGCTGTGAGAGCCGCCGGTTGGCAGGGCCGGGGTTGGCAGGGCCGGGGGCGGTGGGCAGCACCACTGGCAGGGCAGGACAGCTCTGGCACGGGCATGGAGAGGGTTGCAGAGGAGTAGCCACAGCCCTGGGCAGCTGCAGTCTGAGCTCTGTGCCTGACCCCGTGGGTACCCGTCACCAGTCCCCGGGGGTGGCATCTCCCCATGGCCCAGGTGAAGCCAGCTGCAGGACCCCAGCCTGGCACGTGCTGCGTGGCAGGGGCTCGGCGGCTGCTGCTTTTGCTTTTCGGGCCCACAGGGTCCCCCTGAGCCCCTCACTTGTGTGCCCCGGCTGCAGCGAGGGGCCGGTGCCTGCACCTGCGTAGCCGTTGCTTGTCTTCATCCATCGAGGACGGCCCCTGCCAGCCCTCCCCAAGCCGGTGGCATTTTCCAAAGTGGGCTCCTTGGCCTCTTGGCAATCAAAGGGATGTTTTCTGTCTGGTGGGTGGAGATGGGCTGGGCACTGGGTGCTGGGCACAAGGAGTGCCGGGGAGCCCCAGTGCAAACAGCCGCGAGGCTCTTCTTCCTCCCGAGTGGCCCACGGGCTCCCGGCTCCGCTCGCTCCAGGTGGGAGCAGAGTGTGATGCTAACATCAGCCCTGCAGCCAGCGCCTGCAGGCACCAAAGCACGGCCCCAGCAGTGCCAGGGCAGCCGTCTGCCTTCCCGTCCCACGTCTCCCCCCACTCCCGCCACCACCTGTGGACGTGCCACCATGTGGGAAAGCGCGAGCGATTGTCACGATTCCCCGTCCCACCCCCCCCAACCTGTGCAGCGCTGGGAACGCACTGCAATGCCTCGTGGATGGGAAAGCGAGTTATGCCGGCAGGCTTTGCCCTGGAAAGCTTGTGGTTTGCGAGCAGAGGGGGACGACGAGAGCATCAGTGCACGTCCAGTGCTGGCTCCGCTCCAGCCACGCTGGGGAAGGCCCTTTTGCCTGTCTCAGCACAGGAGTGGTCCCATGGCTCCGGGAAGACGCAGGGCTGGTGTGGGCAGTGCAGGGCAGGGTGGAGCGGCCGGCGGCAGAGCTCTCCGCTCCCGGCCAGGGCAGCACGCCGGGCTCTCCTGCAGGCACCCTCCAGCTGCACCTCCGACCAGCAGCATGTTCTCCAGTACAGGCTGATGCTCACCTCCCTGCCTCACCTCTGCCTGCCCCATCACCCCATGCCGCAGCGGAACACCGCGTTTCTGCTCCCTTCCCTGTGGCTGTGTCGGGAAAAGCCTCTTGGCCACTGTGGTCCCTGCCCTTGCAGCCTGTTACCTCCGTTATCGGGGTTTGGGCGGGCAGTGGTTGTGCAGCACACATAGCTGATGCCGGCAGCGGCGTGCGGGGAGGGTCTGTGCTGCCCATGGCAGGCTCGGTGCAGGCAGCCCGGCAGCACCAGCTCTGCCAGAGCTGCAGCTACAAAGGAGGGGGCCTCGCTTCTGCAGCTGGGAATGCCATGGGTGGGAGGTGATGCTTTCCCGTGGGAGCCCTCCCAGAGCTGCAGCCCGGCTCTGCTAAACCTGGGGTCACCTGTTGCAGAGAAAATAGTGGCTGTGGCCTGCCAAGGCCCGGCGGGGAGGAGGAACGTGAAGGACGGTGAAACATGCAGCTGCCGCGGCCAAGGAGCCATGGCACGCGTGTCCCCGCAGCCAGCCCTCGTGCTGTGCTGGGCCCTGGGCGCGTGGTGCGGGTGCTTTGCTACGGATGGCTGAAGGTCTGCGGCAATTTTAATATTGCTTCTGGGTGAAATTTCCTGATTCGGCTTTCATGTCCACTGGGACACTTATGAAATATCCGGATTCTGTTTTTTTCTGAAGAAGTGGAATTTCCGATTTATGGATTTAATATAAGGGCTACGTGCTCTGGGAGGGAAGCGGCTGCACAGCGGCCGGGCCAGTGCTGGCTCAGCCATCGCGCTCTCTCTGCTCGGACACCCCCCGGCCGTGGCTGCCCCGGCTCAGCTCCCCATCACCGGGGCTGGGCTGGGGCCGGTGTGGGGAATTCGGCTGCCTCAGTAGTTTTCCAGCCTGCGCTAAGCCTGCTTTTCATGACTAATCACACCACCTGCCATGGGCGAAAGCCAAATGCACACTGACAATTTGCTGGCGGCTCTGTTTGGAGAGGGATCAGATGAGGTCCTGTCCCGCCGCTGAACCCCTCATGCAGAAGCGGCTGTGAGAATGCAGACGCTCGCACCCGGCCGGTTTGTGGCTCCTGGCAGTTCTTGGCTTTCCCCATGCTGCTGCCGCTTCCCCAGGGAAAACCCCCGGTGCCGCTGGCAGCCGCCTCTGGCACCCCAGGTTTGGTCCCCTGGACCAGCTATGGAGGGGATGCTAAGGAGGAACCTCTTCTCCCCCTGCATCGTTTTTGGGGCTCACCGCTGCCTTCCCACCTCTCTGGGCGATGGGAGCAGCTCTGCCCGACTGAGGGGCTGTTTGTAGAGCAGCGCTCTGTCCTGCTGCTCTGCAGTGGGTGGGTGGGCTGGGGGGACATCCTGGGACCCCCAAATGCTCCGTGCCTGCTGGTGCCAGCCTGCTTGGGATGTCTGCCTGCTGCCAGCCCTGCAAACCCGTCCTCCGCTGCGCAGAGCCATGCTGCAGGGACTCTGCCACCCTTGGCCTGGGTTCCGAGTCAGTGGGGGGGTTGCACAGCAAGGTTATCATGTCCCAGCTCCGGCTGGCAAAAGCCAAAGGTGTGGGGCAATAGAGCTTGTCCCGAATGTTGACACTTCCTTCTCTACTCCGAAAGGAAGCTTGAATTTTGCGGGAAGGGCCAGCTGCTGCAGGAGCACAGGCCAGTGGCGATGCTCCATCCCCCCGGCTGTGGTGGGCGCTGCTGTTGGGAGAGCTCCCAGGGTGCAGCCTGGTGCTCCCCAAACGGTCACAGCGAGCCGTGCCCTGCACAAGCCAGCACAGCCACCGGCCATGGGAGGACAAGACCGGGGGTCCGAGACCCCCAGGTTGGTGCTGCGCCTCCGACTCACTGTCTGTGGCTGGGCCAGGTCTCAAGGGTCAGGATCGGGCCCAGGCTTTGGGAGCGGGAAGGTCTGGGCAGGAGGGTGACTGAAGGGAGCACCTGGGTTTGGGGGGCGCTTCCCCTCCCCAGGCCAGCCGGTGATTGTGGTGCCTGGCATGGAGCCGCCTCATCCGCGTCGGTCCCTGCCCGGATGCCTGCTCCTGGAAATTGAGGGGATTTGGGACCCTCCCTCCAGCATCTGTCAAGCCGACAGGCGTGCAGGAAGCTGTGGGCAGGGGCTGCCTGTGCCGGCGTTGCCCCTTCTCTGACGCCTTGGTCCCCGTGAGGATGGCGACGTTTTTGGGAGCCCCGCGGGGCCGCAGTGCTCTGGGGATGCGGGCGACTGTGTGGGACCAGGGCAGCCCTGGGGCTGTGCGGCCGATGGGTTTCAGCCAGGCCAGGCTGTCTCCCCCATGGAAGGAAACCTCCCCCCAGTGCCGGCTCCTTTCTCTCCGGCCGGCCCTTCGGCCATGGGGCGAGCACCCGGGAACGCTGGCGTGTCGGCACGGGCTCTGCAACGCGGCACAGCCCTTCCCGGCACCCTGCTTGTGCAAAACGCTTTAGTGGAGAAGATAGGGAAGACCTGACTGACCGGAATAGCTGGAAAACTGGAAAAAAGAGGTTGGAAATGTGAAACAAATCCCGGGTGCTTTAGAGCAGCGATTTGTGAGACGCGGGGCAGCCCCCACAGGACCCCCCGCGTCCCCGGGCTCGGCGGGGACACGGGCTGTGCCCCAGCAGCACGCCAAGCCTGCGTGCGCGCGGGGCTCTGCCGCACGCCTCTCTGCTGAGCAAATGCCCCCTTACCTCACGCTTTGGTTTGCTTCCCTAAATCCCGGCTTTGCTCCTCTGACTCACAGGGATATTTGACTTTCTGGCAATGCAGTTCCTTTCATCAGCGGCAGTTCAAGCCATATTGCAAGCACTCACCTTTAAAATCACGTAAACATTTGGAATAAATAACTTTTAATGTAAACAATTCCAGACACATATAAAGCATAGGAGTTTTACACTTATGCAACACTTGTTTCTTACTTTTGTAATTGCTCTTTATACCCATTCCAAAGAATTTCAAGCTAACTCCACTGAAACACAAGGAAAAACAGTGATGTGCTAAAATAGCATTTCAGGACCCCTCGTACAAACAGCATTTCAAGATCTTTCTAAAAAAATGCATTTTCTTGCAGGAGACCTGTTGTAGATGCTGAAAGAGAAAAAGCCTGGAACGACAGGACCTGCCAGCTCTTAGTGAAAAAAGTATGTTTCCTTAACCCTTGAGTTTGCTTTGCAGTCGGTTTTATTTAGAGCCAACATCTGCAGCAGAGCAAGCACACACGCCTGCCACATCCCAGCCTGCGCAGGCTGCAGCGCAGCTGGGGACAGCCCGGGGACAGCCGGGGACAGCCGGGGGCTGGCATGCCGGGACGGTTGCTCGTGTCACTCGCATACCCTTATCAGTTCTCCGTCCAACAGTTACAGTGAAGAAGTTGGGCTGGAAAAGTGATAAGGAGATGAGAATGGCCTCAGGAGACGTCTCCCCCCTAAAACTTTAGAACATAAAATGCAAAGAGCAAGCTAGACTGGTAACGCGTGAAATAAAGGTTAGGACATCACCGGTTGCCTCTTCTCTCCAGTCGGCATCGTCCGTCGGACGCGGGAAGGCGGCGGGGTTTTGTGCTGGCGAGGGCGGGAGGTGCGGTGCTGGGACCCCGGGGTGCGAGTCGCTTCTGCCTGTGCCGCAGCCCCAGCCTGCCTGCGCTGCCCGCAGCGAGTGCCCCACGCCCCGTGGGCTCCCTCTGCTCCAGCCCCCCAGACACTCCCCATTCACAAATTTCATAACCTCAGTCCCCTCCCTGCGGGGTGGGACCATCCCCCTCGGCTGGGGCCGAGCCCGGCACCCTGGCCTGGCCGGGTGCGGGTGGGGACCTGCCCGCTGCCGGATTAAGCTGTATAAATCGTGGGGTTTCAGCTGGGTGGATTCATCTGACGCTGCAGAAAGGCACCGACAGCCGCCACCCTCCCCAGCCCGCTGCCACGGCGGTGCCGGGGGACCGGGGCGGGGGGTGCCCCACTTCCAAAAGACAAGGAAACCCCATTGCAGGTGGCTGGGAAAGGTCTGTTGCCCCTGTCGCTGCACCGGCTGCCCACGGTGGCTTTGGGACCCCTGCGCCCATGGTGCCGCCCCATCCCATGCCGCAAGGCAGCTCCCCCTGTGTCACCGTGTCCCCGCGCTGTCCTCCGCTTCTCCTCCCGTGGGAGATTCCTCCCCCTCAGCACACTCGAGGGCAATGGCTCGAGGAGTGCGGCCAAGCCTGGGGTCCGTCACGGGTGGGGAGGTGAGCGCTGCTCGCTGCCCACCGGAGCTGAACCTGCCGGGATGGCTGGGGGGCTGTCACCGGCCCGGCTGCCGGCGCCTTCACCCCGGAGCACCCCAACCCCTCCTGTTTTCAGCTCTGGTGCAGCTGAGGCCGGAGCTGAGGAATCCAGATCTCCACTCCCCAGCCTGGGCATGTGCGAGCTTGTCATAGCTGTCAAGCTGCTCTGCGTAGGCATTAGCGAGCGCCGGGGGAATGGTCCTGCACTGGGCGCGTTAGGGGATGCTTGGGTTAAACCGGAGATCCTCTCCCAACATGAGTCAGTGGCAAGCAAATCCCCAGGACTCCTGCGGAGCTGCTGGCAGGGCGATGCCAAGTAGGTCCTCCTGGCTTAGCCACCAGCAGCCAGGGTCCTCCCGTCCTTCAGTTACGGCTCTGGGCATAGCTGAGGTGGGAGCGATGCCCCCCAAGGTGGGGGCATGGCTGGGTCTGGCCCCGGCGTTCACCAGTGCTCAGCAGTGATGGCAAGCTGGTGAGTTTGGTCCAGCAGACGGCAGCGGCCGCAGCCCTCAGCCTCAGCCACCCCGCGCTGGGCTGGGGCGCGGGGACTCACCGCAGGCACATTTGGGCTGAAATGAGGCCAGTACAACACCCGCCGGGTCCTTGCTGGCTCTAAGGGCCCCCGCCGCCGTCCCCCGGAGCCGGCCTCACCCCAGCCGGGTGCTGAGCTGGAGGTGGGTGGCAGAGCCCCTGCCGGTGCCCTGGGGCTGGCTCATCCCTGCTCCTGCAGCTGGCCTCGCTGCCTGCACAGCTAGCGTGAACCGGACTTGAAGACAGCGATGAGGAAGGTTTGCAGGGAAGAGTGGAGTCAATAAAACAGCCATTGATACCGATGCCCTGTGTCGTCCCTTCGGGTCACTGTCCTCCCCCTGCCCTGACCTCTACCTTCCCCCTCACCCCACTGCTTTCCCCAGGGCTTTATCCCCTTTCCCAGGCCACTTGCAAGCAGGGAGTGAGCGCAGGGTGACCTTTCAGGTGGAAATAGCCTTTTTTGTTCAAAACTGACACTTTTGTGTAGTGCCTCAGTTGGAGAACAGTGAGCTGTGGGAGCTTCAGCACACGCGGGCGGCACAGACGCCGAAGTCTGTGCTCCCCACGACCGTGAGCTCAGAGTGGCTACATCTTCAGTTTATTCTTTTCTTGGTCCAGGTTTATTTTCTACCGTAACGACAAGAGGCAGTGACAGCGCTGGCAAGCCTGAGCAGCGGCGCGGGGAGGGGGCTGCAGCCGGTGCTGCCCCTCGCTGCCCCCTCGGTCTCTCTGTACTTTGCAGGGGGCTCGGCCGAGGCCGTCACCCCAGGGAGCAGTGGCCCGGCCATGGGCAGCGGCTGTCCTGTGGGAAGGGTGAGGGGAGCTCTGGCTCGGCTCGCTCAGGAATGGTGTTTGCTGAAGCTCCTGGGGCTGTGTTAAGCCCTTTTGCATCTGCCGCTTGCTGGGCTCCCAGCATCCGGCGCAGGCATGCTCAGGAACCCATGCACGTCCCGCTGACTCAGGAGCCTGCCCCGGCGTTCCAGCCTCCCTCCACATGGAAAACACAGCTGGGGAATATTTCCACTGGCTGGAGTTAGCAAAATCCTGCCAGGGACGGGTAACGTGCGCAGGGGGACCCTTGCTCCCAGCTGGGAGCACACCGGGAGCGTGCAGCTCCTCGGGACCCCGGGCAGGCGGCAGCGAAAGGTGCCGTGGCCTCCCCAGCTCCGAGCTGTGCAGAGCCAGGGGTTCGGGCTGTTGGACGAGGCCACATTCAGCGTCTGACTTTGCCGGAAGGTACAAACCGTCCCATTTAAAACATCTGTGAGGAGAGGAGGAGGGAGAGGAGACAGATGTTTCCCTGCGTTGCACTGAGGCCAGTGGCACTGCACACTGCCGGGGACGCCGGTGAGGCCGGGGAGAAGCACCCTCTGCCCGCGCACCCCAACCGCTTCGGTCAGGCACACGTTCAGATGACAATCGTGTCCTGCTGCTGTCTCATTCCCATGACACAGTCACGGCTCGGCACACGTGGGGACGGCCGTTTGGGTGCAGAGCAGGACAGGGGGGCCCCGTTAGGCTGGACCAGGTTAAACTGGATCAACAAAACCTTTGCAGGTGTCTGTGTGCCAATGTGAGGGTCTGTGCCCATGGGCACAAACGTCTGGGGTGACACCCCGTCCCCATGGTGTCCCCGGGGTATTTTCTGGACAAATGTGGGTGTGTGAGATGCTGTCCCGATGCCAGCCCTCCCCTGGAACCAGCCGCAGGCTGTGTGCTGCCCGTGTGCCCCCCAGGGCTGGGACCCCATCCCTCGCCCCTGGCCCTCCTTGGGGTGTGCCCCTCCGCAGGTTTCCCCAGTGGCGGAGAGGGGTGACAGTGACAACCGTGTCCCCGCTGCTTTGGATGGTGGGAGGGAAGGGGGGTACGACAAACCCACAGCAACGCCAAGGGCCGTAAGAGCATCCCACTGATGCAAGCGGTCTGTGCCCAGCGAGCACCCCCTGCCCAAGCCGGAGCATGGCCCACAGCTCTTTTCCTCCTGGCTGTGACAGGACTTGTGCTGTTTTGGAAGAGCCTCGTGTTTCAGGGTTCGCAGGAGGCTTGAGCCCCGTGCCAGAGCAGCCTAAGTCCTGCAGCATCGCTGGCTACACCAGTGGCTCTCACGGTGCTCCCATCTGCACCAGCGCTGCCATGCCTTGACCAGGTGCCACCACCCTGGTGCTGTGGGAAAGCACGGCAGGCTCAGCCAGACAAAGCCCATGGGACTGGCTGTGGCCAGCCGGAGCCAAGCCTTTTATCTTTGTGAGCGGCCAGTGGACAAGTACAAAAAGAGCGAGCAGCCCTGGGTCCCGTGTTGGTTTTGATGATTATGTAGCTGAGTAGCTCTAAGCGATGTGAACATTTGTTTCAGAGTAAACAAGGCTCGCTCCCAAAATGAGTTTCATTGCAGAAGCTGCTCGTTCACGATGCCGACAGGATGGCAGTGGGGCTGGTGCCCCAAAAGGACGGGCAGAAATGGGGCTGCGGTGCTGAGCAGCACCGGGAGGGAGGTGGCACCAAGGGACGTGCTGTCCCCCAGCTGTGCCGAGCTGGACGTGCCGGGGGTGAGCACGGCCTTGGGCAGGACAGCAAGGGGGGCCTCTGGCAGTGTTTGCTGAGATGTCACATGAATTCAGGCAGCCTAGTGCTGACGCACCGGTTCCTGCAGCTGCCAGTGGCCATGCAAAAGGCTGGTCTGCTTGTGGGGCTGGGGTGTCCCGTTGGGTCCCAGCTCTGCGGGGCTGGGCTGTCCCGTTCAGGTTGCATTTGGGGCTGGCCGATGCCTGCAGCTGGTGGGGCACCCCCGCTTTGGCAGCAGGGCCGCACAGCTCAGGACACGCTTGCCGGGAGAGGGACCTGGTCTACCGAGGGGCTGAGGTGTGGCAGTCACAGGGACCTGGGGCAGGGCTCCCAGCAAGGCCCTGGGGCCACGGTGAGCTCCCTTTGCTGGTGTGCCTGTCTGCGGATTTATTTGTGCTTACTGGCCTCCCCCTACATACGTGTGTTATTAAAGTAGCTCTTGGAGGGAGACAAAAGGTGAGTTTTCTCCTGCTGCCCTCTGGAGAGGGGAGAGAAAATCCCCCTGGGGTGGGGAGGAAATTGCAAATACCTCCTAATGCCTCCCCTCCCCAGTGGCTCCCTTCTCCCGAGCAGCTGGACCCTCTGGCTGCCTCGGACCCAGCAGGTACCTTGGGGTGATACGCCAGGACTGGCAGCGGACTAAATTCCCAAAGCTCCAGTTTAGGGCTGTCTTCCAGCTGGTTTTCCCTGGTCCTGATCTGGCTCGGACATCCCACTTTTCCCTGGATCAGAGGCACCCAGTGGTGCACAGGGGGTCCCAGTCTCCTGTGCAAGCACCGGCTCCTGGAGGGGCAGAGGGAGGCATGGCTGGGCACCCAGGGTCTCCCTCCGGGGCTGGGCCCACGCGGGTCCCTTGTCCCAGTGCTCCCCAGCAGCAGTGCCGCGGCGCTGCCAGATCCCGTGAGCGGTGCAGGGCGGAGGAGGAAGGGCTCTCCCAGCACTTGCTGCATCCCAGCACGAGCACGGCCCTGCTGCAAGGGGGTTCATGGGGTGCCAGCCTGTGTGCACCACCTCGGGGGGAGCTTACTGGGAGCAGCGGGGCACAGACAGGGCTGAGCCAGGGCTTTGCACACTTCAGCCCCTCTCCCACCCTGCTCTGCCTCAGTGGGGTGCAGAGCTCGGGGCTCGGCCACGCACGGCGAGCCTGCAGGGAGGCAGAAGCGATGCTCAGAGTGTGGGAGCACCATGCTGCCGGCGTGGGGACGGGCAGCTCCCCGCGAGCAAGTCCTCCAGCTCGCCCCGCATCCGTGCAACCCTTTGAGCAGAGCGGGGCCCAGCATCATCCAGGCTTGCTCGGAGCCGCTGAGCCCTGCGGGGCGCTGGGGGCTGGCATATGTCCTGCTGTGGGTGCCGGGGTGCGGGGTGCCCGTGGTGGCGGTGGGGCTGCATTGCCTTCCCGCAGCCGCTGGATGTCACCTGCAATATGGACTGTGCGCAGGCGGTGCTGCATGGCTCCTCGCATGGCTCCTGCCCGGGCCTGGGCTGCGGAGCGATGGGGGCTGCCAGCAGCAATGCCCCGGCGTGGGACACCGGCCCCGGCACCGCCCTGGGATGGAGAAAGGCTCTTGCGTGAGCCGAGGAGCCAAAGCCGGCAAATCTGCCTCTGCTGCATCCACAGTTCCACACCCAGGGCTGGGACACTCAGAGCCACGGTCCCCCCGCAGCCCGGAGGGTGGCACCCGGGGTCTCGGCGTGACACCCCTGATGTGTCCTGGCGCCGGGGGGGTAGTCCTGGGCACAGATTGCCTGGGCAAGACTTTCAAATGCCATTGCAGAGTTGGGATCCTGGAGCCTGTCCCCAGCTTGCTGCCAGCGTGGTGTGTGCTGGTTATTCACTGGGAAAATTGCTGTGGTATTCAAACATGCCAGCACGGGCCCTGCCAGCTCCTCGCCTGCAGCGTGGGGCACACGGCGCAGCTCCCCACCAGGCTGCCCACGCATGGCCTGGCCATGGGGAGGGTGAAGAGCAGAGCAGCTCGGGCTGCTCCGGGCAGAGCTGGAGGAGCTGCAGGCTGGCAGCCGGGCACGGCTTTCCTTGTGCCACCAAGGTGGTGAGGGCGAGGAGCGATGGATGGGACCTTCCCGCCTGGTGCCCTGGCCCTGGGAGGGTTGAGCCTTGGCTAGAGCAGGACCGCGGCTCCCGTGGGATGTACCAGGCTGGTTTTGCTCTAACACATCTCTCTCCGCTCAGCTCTTTGCCTGGAGCTGCCCCATGGGCTGCCAGGGGTCAGGAGTCTGGGTGCTCAGCCCAGCTCACCCCCGGCGAGAGATCCCTATTGAATATTAACGCATGACCGAAGCCTAATGAGGACATTTGTGACAGATGCAGCTCTCATTAGCATGATATCAATTTAAATGACATGGCATAAACTGAGCCTTTTCCCTCCCAGCTGCCCGCGTGCTCCCTGCGGGCAGGGCGCTTGGCTGCGAGCAGCGAGCGGGGTCCCTTGGGACGACTGCAGGGCACCCCGTGGAGACACTTCGGAGCTTGGGGTGCTCCCCGGGCCCGTCACTGCTGGGTCAGCCGCTTTGGCAGCAGCTGGTGCCCAGCAGCCGAGACCGCTCATGCTGCTGGCTGGGGGGTCCGGGCACCACCAGCATCCCCATCATCACCCTGGTCCCTGGGCAGGGCCCCCCTCTGTCTGCTTGGCAGTCTGTAGATGGCAGCCTTGTCCTGCTCCCGGCCCTGCCTGAGCCCCCAGCCCAAGCCTCCGCTTCTGCCCGGCAGTGCCGGGAGCCTGGGGTCTCCCCTGGGGTGTCCCAGCAGGTGCCCCGGGCCAGGCAGGGCTGTGCAGCAGCAGCAGGCAGGGGCTCGCCACCCACCCAGCCAGGGCAGCCATGGGATGTTCTGCATGGCTGCTCTGCACGTCGACAGCCCGAGAGTGGCATGTGGGTGCTGGGTGCACGTCCAGCACCCACACAGCCCATCCCGAGCACGGCCTGCGCTGTCTGGGATGCTGGGCAGAGGCGCAGCTTTCCCTCTGCTCCCGGAGCAGCACCTCCCTCCAGCACAGCAGCTTTCCCACGCTCCAAGGTCTCCCTCCCATTTTCCCGGCACGCACCAGGCAGTACCTCGCTGCTCCCTCAGCTCCAACACGCACAAGCAGCACAGCCCACACCGGCGTCTTTGCTCACAGCCCCTCCGGATACCCCCAAATAGCTGTGGTTGTTCCTCCAGCTCCGGCCCCAGCACTCTCCTGCTCTGGGTCTCTTCCCCCCCCCGCCCCCACCAGATGCACGTTCAGGCCCACGCAGTACTCTGCACCCACCCAAAGTTGATGCCTCCTCTGCAGCGGGCGCGGGCTGGCCTGAGAAGGCAAACCCTTCTCTGGGAATAGATGTCCTGGGAAGAGCTGTGCCATGGCCGTGCTGGCGAGTGCATTTACCCCAGCCGGCAGCACCAGCGCCCGCGGGGCACTTGGGGTGCCCACACCTTGAAACCCCGATGCCAACTGTGTCCTCCGCACAGCGAGTCACAGCGAGCCAGGCCGGGCTAGCAGGAGGGTGCAGAGACCACTCTCAAACCTTGAGCCTCTGCCCCAGCTCTGTGGCCCTGCCCTGCACCCGCCGCTGGCCGGCCTGCGGCCATCGTGCTGATGGAGCTGCAAACTGCGGAGCGCAGGGACGGGGTGGGAGATGGTGATGGGGGACGGAGCCCGGCAGACCGGCATGTGGTGCTCCGAAGTACCCAGCGCCTCCGCCATGCTCCTGTGCCTTCCCGCGGTGGGCGGGCGTGCAGGGGATGTGCCAGGACAGGTCCGGGTCTTGGCCGCAGAGGCAGGTGGGTGCTGGGGCTTCGAGGGTGGGCGCAAATGTTGCAATATTTCTCCTTAAAAAAGAAAAGCCCAAGAAGACAGGTCTACGAGCTCCTGACGCCGCTCAGCCCTGTACAGGGGTCAGCTCTGCAGGTGCTTATTTCAGTGTGCAAATACCCACCTTGCTCACCCACCTGCACAGAACCAGCCCGCAGGGCTTGTGCGCACCCCCCCTGCCAGAGCTGCTGTCCGCCCGGCCGAGAGCAAGACCGAGACTGAGACCCGCAGCTACGCCCCGCGAACACCAGCCCAGTCCAAGGGTGCTGCAGAGCAGCTCTGGCTGCGGGAGCTGAGCCCTCTCCTCTGCCTGTTCTCGCCCCAAATGTGCAGTGAGTTGCAATAACCACTGGGGGAGGGGGAAGAAAAGGAAAAACCCCAGGCAAGCAAGAGATAAGGATTTGCTCAGCTCTTACCCGTCCCCACAGCCTGGCTCTGCTGCACCGTCCCCACGCTGCTGTTTCCTCTCGGCTGCCGTTGACACCTCCACACTCGGCTTCCCCAGGCTCGGCTCCTTTCTGCTGCTCCTGGCTCATTATTCCCTCTCTGCTCCAGTTGACATGTTTACATTTGATTTACCATTTGGGATTCCCAACACCTCTCCGCCAGCCCCTGGACCGGGGAGGTTGCGGTCCTGAGGGCTCTGCCCCAGTGGGCTTGGGAAGCCTTCCCGGGCGCTCGCGGGGAGGCTGCTCAGGAGTCTTGTTTTCATGAGGGCTTGGTAAGAACCACGAAATTACTACATCTGTAATGACATGACTGCAAGTACAATATACTTCCATTTGGCATTTTTTTCCCCTAGAGAGCAAATTATTCATTATTAAGTTTCATTTTCACATCCACATTGTTCTGCTGTTGTGGGATACATCCTTTTAATATCTGAGATTAGTAATTGAAAGAGCTGCATGCAAAAGTATTTTCAGTGCAGCTTTTGCACCGAGGCGCTTTCGTAAAACACCCAAAACCAGAGGCTGGATGGCAGAGCGCATTTTGTTGCACTGCTGTTGTGAAAGGGCCTGATCCTCCAGGTTCTGTGTCTCCCCTCCCACCTGGCAGCACTGGGAGAGGAGGGTGCAAGGTCGGTCTTAATTTTGCATTAATGCTTTCTAAGAAGCTGTTTCCCCAAGAGCTGTTGATCCGCGGCAGCAGGGCCAGCTGCAGTCCCACCGCAGAGCACCGCTCCTGCACGCGCGGTCCAAGGTGGCTGCGCCCCAGCACCAGCGCGGTGCTGTGCAGGGTGGTGCCATGCTGGGTCGGGTCACCCCGGGTCCGGGCTCGCGGTGGGGGAACTGCGGGGCCACCCACCGCGTGGCTCGTCCTGCGGAGCCGCTGCGCCTGCTGCAGGAGCCTCGTGCTGGGAGCATCTGCCTGATGCTGAGCTGACACTTTTCAGGGAGGCCACTGCTGCAGCCGGTGCTCCAACCACCTGCCCGCAGCCATCTGCCCCCAGAACTCTTCCCCCCTGTGCCCCCTCTCCTCCCCACCGCTCAGGGCTTTTCCTTCTGGCTGGGTGTTGGATGCCCAGGGCCGGGGCTGGGCGCCGGGGCTGCCCGATCGGCGTACCCCACTATCTGGCGCATGGGAAAGCCGTCTTGGCTGTGTGTCACATCCATCCCCACGCTGGACTGCTGCCTGGCCCTGGGAGGAGATGGGCAGGTCCCAGCTCACCGCCTGGGAGAACTTCCCTGGGGGCTGCAGTTGCCACCAGCCACCTCGGCTGCCTCTGTCACTCCCTGGGGTACCCGCAAGGTTCCTCGGGGGCTGCGGCTTTGCCAGCCCCATCTGCCACGACCCATTCCTGCCATCATGAAGCACAGTCGCTCCTTCCCTGCAGAGTTCTGCTGTCTCTGTGAACTGCAAGCAGCGTGCACCCCTGGCTGACTCGTGCAAACCCCAGCACGGCCAACGGGCTTTGCTCCCGTGGGTCGGTGACCGCAGCTGTGGTGCTGCCCGCTCGGTGTGGTGGCTGCCTGCCCGGGGCCGTGGCAGGGCTGGCAGGGCTCTGCTCCGGGCTCTGCTGGCGGGCAAGAACAGGCAGGCTCCATCCCGACATCGCTGCAGGACGGAACTCGGCTCTCACCGGGCGCTGCTCCCGGGTGCCGGGGATGCCTGGGCAGGTCTGGGGGTGGCAGCAGCGGTGGGACGAGGGCGGGAGGTGAGAGGGTCCCAAAGCTTCTCCTTCCTTTTCATGAGCGACCGACTTGCTCAGACCAATTCTGTCTCCCAGCATCAGCTCCCGCATCCCTCACCCCTACAGAAGGCAGCAACCACATCTTTACCCCGAGTACCAATCCAGCCCCCTCCCATAAAGCCCACACTCTGCTGGTATGCACCTGCGTAGGCATCTGTTTGGGAATTAGCCCCCTAAAGCAATTCACCATAAATAAGCAGGAACAAAGCTGTGCTCCTGAAAGGTTTCCAACATGATCAAGGAAAAATGCTGATTAAACACTGCTGGGGATTTTCTGTGGCGCAGCACGAGCCTGCGGTTTCGGCTAGCTGGGTCCCGGGCAGCCTCGGGGCGCCGCGGTGAGGGGGCAGCGGTGGCGGCACGGCCGGCAGCACAGGAAACCCTGCCGCTGCAGTGCACGGGGAGCCCCTCTCAAGGGCTGTTTGATGCTGCGTGATGAAAGGGAGCGGTGCATGAAGCCTGCACCGCAGCCGTATTCCCACCTCGAGAACGTGTGTGTGTGAGAGAGAAAATCGGTGCCGGGCCGGCCCCGGCTGCCGGGGAGCGTGGTGAGCTGCGTGGCAAGATGCAGGTGGAGCCAGAGCCAAGTGCTGCAGCGGGAAGTGCCGGGGATTTGGGAAAACATGTTTTTTCCATCACCTCCTACTCAGCTGTTTTAGGAGGAGAGTGCTGAGCTGCAGCTCGCTGCTTCCTCCTCCTAATGCCAGCGAGCAGAGAGTCCAGCCTGCCCTCCGCAGCAGAGGGAGGCAGCCGAGGGGAGATGCTTGGCTGCCTTAGCGGCCAGAGAGCGGTGGCTGCAGAGGGGTCGGCTCTGGCAAAGTCCAGAAAAAATGAAATAATTGGCCCTGTGCTCTCGAGGCTCTCCCTGTTGTTATTTTTTACAGGCAGGCAGCACCGTCATCGTTAGCAGCCTCCTCCCTGACAGAGACCATCAGGGCATCCTTTTTGTCTCCTAGTTTTCCAGAAGAACGAAAATTGAATAAAAGATCAAAGTTCAATGAACAAGAGCGCAGAATATTTCTGGAAAGCCCGCGAGCAGCGATTGCTTACAGCCCGGCGCACATCGCAGGCGGCGGCGCTGGCTGGGCGCAGCTGACAGGCAGCGGGAGAGGAGACGTGGGGCTGCCCCGCGCAGCAGCGGGCGACCCAACCCGACCGGCGACAGACCTGCATCACGCAGGGACCGTCCCTGCCCTCGGGTGGTCTTTTAGAAAACAAGATATGATAACAGGTCTGGGTATTGCTGTGCGGCGGAGAGGAAGTTTCGCACAGATGTAAGGACCCGTGGGAGCCCACCCCGGCCAAGGTGCCCGCAGGAGGGACCCACCACAGATGGAGACACGTCTCCAGCTCAGGAGCTGCTGCCGGGCTGTTGCAGCAGCGGTGGCAGGGTTGGGGTTGCAGATGTCCCCTCAGGCGCTACCGAAAAGGCGCTCACGCCCCGTGGAGCTGCCAAAGCTGCTCTGCAGGGATGGCCCTCACCACAGGTCGGCTTAAAATAGGCTGCTCCTAGGTGATAGACTGCTCCTAGATGTTCTCCAGCCAAGCTGCTTCTCCAGAGACATCAACCCTGGGACTGCTTCAAGGGCTGGGCACGGCCACCCCCCGGCAGACGCCGCGGGGCAGAGGGCAAGGGCAGGGGTCTGCTGCGGCGCAGGCAGGGCGGCTGTTTTCCGAAGAGCCTGCTGGGCCAAAGCAGCTTCTCGGATGTTAGACAAGAATTTGCTATTTTAAACGGGGATATGGCAGGCTGTTCGTTTTCGTCTCTTCACGAGAGCTCATTCTATTTATAAAAAGCAGAGCAAATGTGCAATAAACTCTGCAGATCTCTCTCTTTGGAGAGCGAGACAAGCAAGCGCTCCCTGCACTTTTCTTATTAGTAACTGATTTAAAGTCGGGTCTAATATTTTGCAGGGTAAAAGAACATCTTTGCGATGGACCAAAATTATGAGAACCTGGCACAGCGAGATAGTCCCTCAGGTGACTTAGCATTTCAGAGATACAATTCTTCCTTGGCCCACGTGTCATTTTGGCTTAATTTCCTGGTCAAGAGCATCCTTGCCACGTCTGCCCTGCAGGGTCAGCGCGGCCAATCCCTCCAACCGCGGCCCTTCTGCCTCACGCGGCGCACGAGCGACGCCACTCCCCGCTCGGCTGCTCTGGCTGTCGGCGGTGTCGGTGTGTGCCATCCCGAGGAGAGCTCTGCCTGCCCTCGATCTGCTGGAGGACGGGGTAAAGCCGTCTGGGACGGGACGCATAGACTGCACAACTGCAGCGTGTTGGGCAATGGGGGAGTTTTAAGCAGCTCTTCCAAGGAACCCGTGAGCAGAGCGAGGCTGCCCTGCCCTTGCCAGTTGCTGACGTGCCGCCGGAGGAGCGTGCCCAGCTGCGGGCTCCAGCAGGATGCTGTTTGCCTCCGCGCCGGGAGGGCTCCGGCCGTGCCGGTGGTTGCAGGCCACCGGCCTTCGCANATGGCGTTCGGCAGGTGATGCCGTGCAGGATGGGGCGACCGTGGGGCCGGCCCCTCCAGGGCGACCCCCACGACAACCCGCTTTCACCCCTCGGCCCCGGAGGCGCCCGGGGGGCACCGGCTGCCGAGCGGGCTCAGCCTGCGGGCACTTCTCCTCGGCAGCTTTGGTGGGGGACGGGCTCCTCCTCTTTCCTCATTCCCATTTATTTTTGGCTCCCAAGTTGTCATAAATGATTTGAGCTCAACAGTTTTTAAAATTTGAACTCCAAACAGCTATTTAAAGCCTTGACAGGATGCAAGAGTGTATTAAAAGCTTATTTTTAGACCCTTTCTTAGCGCGCGAGGCTCACTCGGCGGCGGTTCGGTCCCCCCTGCTCCCCGCTGACTGCTGGAGACAAACCTGAAGATCCCAGTGGGAGCCGTCAGGCGCAGGGGCTGCGAGGCTCTGGTGTCCGGGCGGGGGGCACAGCGGGACCCCCCAGTTTCTCAACACCTATGGCTCCAGTCCCCCGGACCAGGAGGAGCCAAGCGGGCCCAGGGTGCACAGTTACTGGCTTCTTTGGGGTCAGCTGTTGCAAAGCAAAACGGATTTGTTTCAAAGAGGTTTTGAATCTGCCAGTGTTCAAAGTTCTTGTGGTTAATATAGAAATCAGTTAGCACGTTGCAGATTTAAAAAATTCTGTTAATTAGAGGTTCATGTTGCTAAGTATCCCAATGCTTCAGGATGGAGGAAGCTTTCCGAGCAACGCACTGCTTCTCTCCACGTACTGTTCAATTAAAACCTCGCATGCGTGTATTTACCTCCCAGTGTCCAGCAGTCCTGCTGGCCTCACCTATTTTATTCTCGGCAGTGGATGCCTATAGTCCTGATCTGGGATATTTTTTGGCCTGCACCTAATTAGTCATAATTCAGAGATTTTCATAAGTCACATACTGCACATGCTTAAGTGATAATGAGGCATTTCCATGCTGAATCACCAACTAATCATTTACAGCGATGATTTTGTTATTAAATCTGCAACCCCTGGCTCTGGAGAGCAGTGCTTGGGAGCAGCCTGTTTGCTAATACATGGAGACAGTGGAATGCAAGCAGAAAATATTATGAACTCGTCATCTGAGCGCTGACATATTGATGTGGCACCTGCACCTGCCTGCAGGGTTTTCCAAAAAACGCTTGGGAACGAGCCTGACACATTGGTTATTTTCGAATCAGGCTGCTTGTTTAACGCACCAAGCTCATACCCAGCCTGTTTAAGCAGCTAACACAAGGAAAACATGCCGGCTGGGAAAGCGGGAAGGGCACAGCGGGAGCTCGCTGCCTGCCCAGCCTGACCCCCCGGCCTCCCGGCCCCGAGCCGTGAGGATCAGGGGTTTCACAGGGGCTGGGCTCGGGGCCGGGGCAGGGCTGCGCTCTGCATCACCCTTGCTCGCCGCAGCGGGATTTCCAAGCACGGTGGTACCCGAGCGCATCCCGCCCGGGGACGGGGACCAGCCTGCCCCGCTGCCCGTCCCAGCCGTGGGAATTGGGGCGAAACTCTCCCGCCAGGGTTTGGTCTGCACCGGGGTAGCCGGTGCATCACGGCGGTGACGGGGCAGGGTGCGGGGGCTCAGCCGGGACGGTGGGGTGGGGAGGGGGCTCTCGCCGCCCCCGGGGTCTGCGTGGCCTGGGTTGCTGCCCGCCAGTGGCCTGGGGAGATGGGCGATATTATCAGTGCTTATGGATGCTGCCATGGAGGAGCGGAGAGCTGCCCATGGGAGGTGGGAGCAGCACCCCAGAAGCTGGGGTTTATTTCCCACTAGTGACAGCACAGAAACGATGCCACTTGTTTTTTCTTCTTTTTCCTGTCATTGCTGCTCCTTTCACGGTCTAAGGCAGAGATCTGTTCCCATGACGGACAGCCGGGAGACAGAACAATTTTATAGGCTTAGGCAAAGCTGATGCCTTGGTGAAATGACCTGAGCTCTCCCCGCTGCCTCTCTCCTTGAAAAGGTGAGCGAGATGGGATTTTAAAAAAATTCCATAGGTTATATTCACATGCAGCAGCCCAGCGGTTTCTGTTTGTGGAAACATTTCCACGGGGAATCAGGGAAGTGATGCATTTAGAGGGTTTCTAGCAAGAAAGTGCAAAACTGCTTCCCCAAGGGCCAACGTAAACCATGCGGTTAGTGGTTGTGTTTATTCATGAGCAAAACTGGCCGTGAAACGATTGCTCTTTGCAAATGTTCTGGGAGCAGAGCAGTGGGTTGTACATCCCTGCTTTGCCTGTACTGGCTGCTCCTCCGCTGGTCCCTTCCCACGGAGCTGGGGAAGAAGAGGAGATTTCCTTGGAGTAGGGTTTAGGGACGTAAGGGCTTGAACCAGGTGGATATTTTGGTTGTAGCAAGAAAGGATGTGTGGCCAGGGAAGCCTGCGAATGGATAGACACAAAAGTTATTAGTTAATAAGACCCATATTCAGAGTCAGCTGTTCTAGATGGTGCAAGGAAATTGTTTTTTAAGTCAACAGTGCTTTCTGGTTTGAGCAAAAGAGGAAAGATGCACAGATCCCTGTCATTGTCCTTGGTTTGCAGCCGCAAAGTGTGTTCTGCTGGTGAATAAATGAGCAAGGGATGGCTGTCCAAGTGATTCGCCATCCTGCTGCTCCTCCTCGGCTGTGCCCAGGTGCGCAGGCACTGAGACGCTGCCCGGTCCGGTTTGCGTGGGCTGATGGCGTAGCCCAAATCCCTGGAGCAGCCCGGGGCGTGCTCGGCCTCGGCGAGGGTTGGGGTGCAGGGCAGCGGCGGGTGCTCCCGAGCGCAGGCACGGACACGGCTTGCGTGCTGCCACGAGCCACTGCGGCCGGCCTCCGCGCTCCCTGGTCAGCCCTGCCGCCCCCGCTCAATCGGCAGCGGCTCCGGATGTGCTCTGAGCCGCAGCTCCGTGGTTTCAGCGGGGTGTTTGTCACCTGAAGACCGCCTGACACGGAGAAGCTTTTACCCACTCGTGCCCCCTTCGGCACAGACGCAGGTGTGCTGAGCTCGGCTGGGTGCTCTGTCCCGTGGGTGCTGTGCACCACGCTCGTCCCGCCCCGCCAGCCCAGAGACCTCCTGGCCCAGGCGCCTTTGCTTGCCCGGCATGCAGCCACCCCGGCTGGGTCCCAGGCCCCAGGAAAGCCGGAGAGGACCAGCTCCTGTGGGCAGCTCCTGTTTAAAAGGCAGTTGTACAGTTGTAATTCCTCAGGCACCCAACAGTCATTTCCATGTCTGTGCACGGCACGGCTCAGCCTCCTGTGCTGAGAAGGCAATGGCACCAGTGACTGGGAGGAGATGGCTCCAGTGGTGGGGCAGGGCAGTTTCTCACCCTATGCCTCATCTGACCTGCTGTACCTCTTCCTGAAATTTGGCTCCTGCATGGTATTTTTGGTTAGTTCCTAAAACAAAGACATGTGGAGCACCTGGTGCTGGTCGGCAGAAGGAGCTGGGCCCTTTTCCCTGTGCTGACTGTGCCCATCTCTGGGGTGCCGAGAGCCCCGGGGTGGCAGGGGGTGGTGGGTCCAACACCAACAGAGCTGCAGGCAGAGGGGGAGGCCAGAGACCTGGCCGTGCCTTGGAGAAATGCCTGGAGCAGAGGGAAAGAGCTACCACATCCCCAACTCCGGCATCCACACCTGGGGTGGGCAGACCCCACACATGCTGCTGCTCAGTCCTAACTGCCCCCAGCCTTTATATCAACCAGATGGGGGGAGGTAGTGGCTGCTCTTGGGGGAGTTTGGTTGCATCCTGCTCTTTGGGGCATAAACAAGGTGTCATGAGGCTTTTGGCATGCAGCCAGGGTTGTGGATCATGCATTCCCTGAGGACGCATTGCCTGTAGCAGCTAAGCAGTTGGTGGTTTGCCTTGGGCCCTCCATGTCATTTTTCCTATGGAGAGGTGTCCATCATGGTCACTGCTGCTCCGGCTGCCCAGGACCCTCTGCTTCCCACCGCCTCCAGCCAGACCTGAACACCGGTGCTTGCCAGAAGAGTCTGCTGGTGCTACTAATGAAGCTTGTAGCCTGGAGCCCTGGAGGTATTGTTGACTGCTGCTTCTCAGGGGGGTTTCTGGGGGTTTGCTCCCTTGCTGCTCAGTGCCCCTCCTGCACCCACCCTGTGAGCCAGGCCCCGAGACCTGCGGAGCTGTTGCCCAGACACATGCAGTTCTTGGTTTGCAGCTCTGCAGTGAAGTGTAATTCTAGCAAGGTGTTTGTAGAAGAGTCCTGTTGCTCACCCCTAAGCTCTAGTGAGCTCTTCTTGTGAAGTAGCACCGGACTGAGGCAGGCTTGGGAAGTGGGTTGGGGTTGCTCTTCCTGGGCGCTTCCCCACAAACCCAGCTCCTGGTCCCCATCTGTCTGAAGCAGCCATTGATTGCAACGTGCTGGAGGGACCGTTTCTCTCCAAGACCCCCAGCACAGGCACTGGTGCCTCCTCGTGCAGCAGGGCTGGGAGCCGGAGGTGCTCGCTGGGACAGTGCCCGGCCAGCGGTCCCCAGCCCTGGCTGCCACGGCAGCGGGATGCAGCTGCAGGTGAGCGTGGATGAGCGGAGCCCATCGCAGATGTGCCATCTGAATGGATCCCTGGCAGCGCTGTGCAGGAGACAGGGAGCACGAAAGGGCATCTGTGCTGCCTGAAAAATAGCTGTCAGCAATTACCAAAATTTTAATGGGATTAAAATACATGCTGCTGCTTGTGTTACCAGCATCCGACATCCCAAAGGCCAGGGCTGGGGCACCTCTCCCTCCCAAACAGGGCCGGCACTGGGCCGTGTCCGAGCTGAACATTGCCCCCACAGCATGGGCGAGGGGAGGCAGGAGCTGGGTTTAGTGCCACAGCTTGTGGGGCTCGGCTGGCCCTTGCTGAAGGGTTGTGCTGAAGGCGGATGGGGACTCCCCCGAGATGTCACCGCCGGTCATGACCCTCACGGCAGGTCGGGAACGGGGCATCTACCGGTCCGGCTGCTCTCTGCCCACTTTGGTTATGGGTTAATTGGCACTTTTCTGGAAAGTGCAAAAGCTTTTCCAGTGGCCAGTGACTGCCCAAGAGGTGCCGGACGCGTGCAGCCCTGGTTCGGGGCTGCTTAAGCACTTGTGTACCTCGGTGAAAGGTGGTTTTCTGCAATGACCCCTGGAGAGAGCTTAGTCCAAGCCCCTGCTCTCTGGCTGTGCTTGCACTCCTGTGCCTTTCCCAGCTATAACTGTTCAGCCTTTACACCGCCAGTGGGAATCAGCCACACCTCAGAACAAGACACCCTTGTATTTTTTTAAAAGGGAGTGGGGGATTTTCTGGGTGTGACTCATTAATATGTGGGTACGTGATGGGAGAGGTTCAGACTGGTGTCCGGCAGCTGCTTTCCAGCCGTATGGTAACAGCCTCGCTGCAGCCTGAGGATTAAACTCTCGCAGGCAGGAATGAGACACCACCAAAGCCAGATCACAGCTTCCATTTCAGAAAACAAATGCCTCGAGGTAGCTGGTTAGGGGCACTCTGTGGACAGGCGACTTGTCACGGTGCTTGATGCAAAGCTCTGGAAACCAGTGGTGTTCAGGAAGGATGCGGGAGCGTGTGAGCTGCTCCCGGTCGGAGAGCCAGGCATTCCCAGGGCATGCACTGGTGCTGTTGGGTGGGATCTCAGCATGGTCCGTCCTGCTCCGGCAGCCTCCGGAGAAGGGGCGAGTACCTGCAGTGATCTTCACCTGGTAGATGATGCTCACCCACGAGATGCAAACAGGAGCTGCAATACAGGAGCCAAAGTGTTCACAGGGAAGCTGCTGATATCTGGCCGAGGATCTCTAGCGGGGAGGCAAGCGGGCCCCTGATAGCCACCGCAGCTTGCCCTGCAGAGCAGAGACTCCTCGGCACCCGGCCCGGCGGTAACAGTGCCTCCCGGGCCATCGATGTTTGGGGAGCGGGTGGCTGTGGCTGATGTACCCTGCGCCCAAACCCAGCTCATCCATTGTGCCCTGAGCTGTGCTATTCCCGCACCATCAATTCCAGCTGCACGCTCGCCTCCTCCTGCTTTGGGAGAGCTTTTTGTCTCTTTTTGCTGCTGCCTTGCTGCTGCTGAGACCCGAGGGGTTTTCTGACACCCCCCAGACCTGGGAGCACGTGGTCAAAGCTGGGTGTTGGCACCTTGGGATGCTGCTCCCAGCGGCGTGGTCTCCTTGCCACCAGCACGGGGACAGCCCGGGGACACCCGCGCGGGGCAGCCCGTCCCTGCCGTGCAGGGGCTGCCCGTGCTGGTTGGATTTGGCACAGCGGTGTGCTTTGGCCTCTTTTGTGACCCTGAAGGATGGAGAATCCTGGTGTGAGGGCAGAAGCAGCTGCGTGCACAGCTTCACCTCCTGGGACATTAGCAGAAGGGCAGCGTGCCAGCAGAGCATCTTCCTTGTGTAGATCCTGATTAGACAGAGAGGGGATGGGAGAGTGCCGGCACTGGACATTGGAGCCTGTGCTTGGAAAGGAGGCACAAATTAGGCAGGCTCATTTTAAAAAGCAGCCTAGGTGTGTCTTGCAAGCTGTGCCAGCGAAGGGTGGTGTCAGGCCGTTTCTGGGAGCAGTTTGGAGTCAGGCTGCGCAGAGGGTGGATGCAGCAGGAGGGGACAGCGGCGAAGGGGCAGTGCCTGAGCTCAGGACAGGGTGCGGCCGTGGTGAGCAGCAGCTGGCAGAGGGTACGTGGAGTGTGGCCTGGGCAGGCTGGAGAGGAGATGGCAGGAGAAAGCTGGGGAGAGCTTGGGAATCCATCACAAGCCAAGTTTCCAAATGTGACTCTGCAAGTAGTGCTCATGATGAGCAGGGCTGCCGTTTCCACCTGATCTTGCAGCATCCGCTAAGAGCATAAACACTTGAACAGAAACTCTCGTGCAATGCCTAATGCCTACAAAAGCTTGTACAGAGATGTCCTCCGGGTGGGTAAGCAGCGTAGCAGCACCGAGGAATGCATTGCGACCTGCTCCTAGTCAGCCTGTTTAAAAATGCTGCGTTAACTTTGGCCTAGCTGGCTTGCTTTATTGTTTTCAAATCACCTGGTAATAAAGGCTGGTTCGTGTCTGCTGAGGTCTTTTCTGATCCGGGTGTACTGTGACAACCAGCCAAATAACAGGCTGTATCTCTAACGCAGGTAATATACAAGTACCCAAACTGTTTTCCTCCCTCTCCTTCCTGAGACCAATTTTTTCCCCCAAAACGATAGCGCTGAGCACTGGGAGCTTCAAAGGAGGAGACACGGCCCCTGACCCCCCGCACGACTTCCCCACGTGCCCGTGATGGCTGTCACCGTCCGGTCTCTGCCCGCTGGGACTGAGGGACGTCGCACGGTTTCTCCCGTGCTGGCTGTCAGGGACTGGGATACCAGCTCAAGCATCTGGGGGAAAAGCGCCTGGCATGTTGCAAACGGAGCGGGATATTGCAGCTGGCTGCAGGCTGCGGCAGCGGTTCAGTGTCTCTGCGAGATGCTGCAGGTGACCGCGACATCTGCACCTCCCAGCAAAATATACCGGTGGTTCCTACTCCTTGGAGGTAGCCAGCGGTGGGAGCCTGAGTGAAAAGTGGCGGTTGCTTTCGGGATGGTGCTCCCCCTGCTTGGGATGCATTAACTCTTTCACAACAGCCTTTGCAGCCGGGCTGCACCGGCGCTCTGTGTATGCTGCCAGCTAGGGCTGCCGCGGCAGGGCGGGCGTGTGGAAAGCGTACCAGGAATGCGTAACGAGATTAGATTTGACAGCCCATCTTCCTGGGAACATCTATATAATCTGCAATAAAATGAGATCAGCCAGGTGGAATTGCCACTCAGATACTGCTAAATCAAAGGGTGTTTCTGATGCTGGATGCGTCCTCCCCAGTTCACCCCGCAGATATGTTGGGGGCCACTGGCCGCCGGCACCCTGTGCTCGAGTGGGACGTTGTGCCTGCCCTCCCTGCGACTGTGGGCGAAAGGCCGATAACGTTCCCTGGTCTGGGATCTCGGCGCAGTGGCGTGACTGTAGGGTCACAGAACAGGCTGCAGCCTGGCTCTGTCCTGGCTCCTTTCACCTGCGAAAGCCAGAGAGCGTAGGGTCGAGCTGAGACCGCACAAATGAGTCTCTCCATCTCCCAGGTCTGTTGCTCCCCCATGGGCACTCTGCAGAGACAAGCTCGGAGGGTTTCCGGTGTGCCCTGCCTGCCCCGCTCGCTGTAGGGGTTCGTGGGGGGCTGGCGGGGCTCCCGGCGGTGGATGGACCCGCCTGGGTTATTTGGGTCAGGGCTCCCCATCTCCAGCCCTGGGCGCATCTCCAGCGGCAGCGGGGCCGGCTCTGCCTGCGGGGCTGCGCTGGTGGGGAGCGCTCCCGAGCGGCACTGGGCTCCTCCGTGCGGGACCTTGTCGGATGAGGGACAAACCCGGCCCTGGAGCCTGGGCACCGTCCCAGCTGATCTGCTCGCGGCTTGGCTGCAGTCACTTGCGTTTTGTGGGGTTTTTGAGAGGTGGCACCGTTTTGGCTGAGTAGAAATCCAACACACAGAGGCTGTGGGAACGTTTTTGTGACGGCAGGCAGCGGGGGATGACCTGGATGTGTTGTCAGTGCCGTTTGCTCCATATCCTGTTTCCCTGAAGAGCATTTTCCTATTTTTATGTTCTGTGGGGTTTTTAGCCAGGCTTCCTGGGGAAAGGCGGCACACGTAATGGCAGTCCATCTGTCTGTCTCCCGGCGGGGGGACCGAAGGCGCCGCAGGGTGTGCAGGAGGGGGCAGGGGTACAGCCGGCCCAGCTCCTTCCACACCTCATGGAATGATTCCTCATTTTCTCCGGAGGCGCAGACCCCGCTCTCCGGCAGAAACAGGCAGCAGCGCAGCCCACAAAGGGTTACCAGGTTTCTTTAAGGATATTCCATTTTCTAACTCTTTATCCCCCACTGTGTTCAATGAGAGATGCGATGCTTTGGCAAATTTGCATTGCTTTACATTTTGCTGTATCTTTTTAAAAGTTGATCGACGCCTGAAGGGTACAATTAAATTCCTGTCTGAGCTGTGGCTCCTGCAGCACGCGGAGGTACTAGATTTACTGTAGATGCTGTTTTATGTCCTACCCGTTAGTGCTAATTTTGTCAGCAGATACAATGCCTCCTTGAACGTGCCAAGGCCGTGTATGAATCTGTTAATGAGCCAGGGAAAATACAGCACTGTAGGTACACCTGAAGCAGGCTGGTCCTGTGCTGTCAGTGTAACTGTGCATCGGAAACACAACAAAATACCCTGGAAAACAGTGAGCGCCTGGAAAAAATATCTCAAGTGCCACTAAACACAAGGCAGCGAGAGTTTTCCAGTCTGTGGTTTGTGTTGCGGGGGGTTTGTGTGAGCCATTTGGCTCTTCCACACAACCGTGGGGTTTGAAGGCAGAACCAGGACCCCGGGCACGCAGGGTGCTGGTCCGGCCTGGCCGGGATCCTGTCTCCAGCGGGGCCGAAGGAAGAGCGAGACTAGGGCGGGTTTAGGAGATGCTCTCCCAGCCCCGTCCGTCCCCGTTGGGGTGTAATCCCGGCGCGGGGCTGTGCTGGGGGATCTGGGGGGTCCTGTCCACCGGCTGGGGGGAAGCTCTTGCCTCAGCACCCCCCCTCCCATGCTGTCAGTGCCTTTCCCAAATGCTTGCTGTCGTTGTAGGGCGCGTGGGGAGGGAGCTCCATAGCTCCCCATGCCTGCAAAAAAGGGGCTTGAAGTCTGTGTGTTCAAATCTGCAAGTGAAGTACAAACCCTTCTCTTTGCTTCGAGCTGCTCTTGGAAGCAGGTCACTTATTTGGGCAGCAAACTATGAATTCGAGGTTGGTTGGGGGTTTTTTTTTAACGCGTTTTCCTGAAAAACTGGACTTTGTGCATGGGGTCTGTGCTACCCGTCCCCACGTTGGTTAGTGTGCAGAAATACTGGTGTGGGGAAGGGGGGTTCGGAACAGGCTGTGCGGGAGTGACGGTGACTGAGCAGGGATCGCTGCCATCGCCTGCTGGCAACGAAAACTAGAGACACAGTCCTGGTTGGCTGCAAGTTATTTTTAATCCCAGAGGATTATCTGAAGATCCAGCGCTCTTCAAACCATGGAGAAGCCAGCTGTGACACGTTGTACATGACAAGCTGGGCGGGATGGTGAACACGAACCCCCGCTCTGCTGTCGGGAACAATCCGGTGTCGTGGTCAGCCGATCCGGTGCCGGCTGCCCGCCCCTCTGCCCATTGCTGCCCGCGGCACACCGCCGGCGGGGCGGTGGGTCGGCTCTGCCTCCGGTGCGGCTCGTGCTTGCGTGCGATGGGAACACAACGCTGGGAGTAGATGGCCTTTGTGCTCTTCGTGGGTCAGGCACGAGGGGCAGGGATGCTTCCCTGAGCACAGCCGCTGGAGCCTCAGCGGGCGGAAAGGCCAGGGAAGCATCCGGAGGATTAACGCAAGTGCTTGTCACGCTGGGCTGCTGGCGGGAACGTGGCGGGGCCTTTGTGGGTCATTAATGTGGAGGGGGGGCACTTGAGTGGAAGCAGGAAAGCGGCTTGGGGAAGGGGGCTGTGTCTGCGCCGAGCCACGTCTCGCACGATGCCGAGGCATCGCATGAAGGCGCAGAGACCTGTTACCGGCTTGGTCTGCGTCGGCTCCGCGCTGGGAACCCGGGGGCTGGCAGGGAGGCAGCAAAACGGAGGGATTTCGAGTGCCGAAGGCAGCGCTGGAGAAGGTGGCAGGGCTGTACCTGTGACTGCTGTGAACCCCCAGCTGAAGAGCAGCCCGCGGACCCGGGTCACTGCTGGGAAGCTTTGGCGGAATTTCTTGGTGCTGGGGACAGGGCTGGGCGGCACAGCCGCGGAGCTGGGGGGTCCCCGTGCCCGGCCAGACCCCGCTGCGGCTGTCGGGTACCGGGACCCACCGCCGCCTCGCGGGAGAAAAGGATTCACAGAGCAGCCAACGTGAGTTGCCATGGCAACTGGGTATGGAAACATCATCAAGATGTGTCAAATGAGGGGAATTAAAAAAAAAATACAGTTTGGTGTCGATAAACCTTTAGGTTTAACACTGCCACTCTTGACAGCGTTTCGGCTGCATCCTCGTGTCACTTGTCGCATGGCTCCTGCCCTGGAGCTCCCCGCGGGGCTGGGGCAGAGCCACCCCCGGCCCCATCCTGTCCCTTGGGGAGCAAAGTCACCGTAAGAAGTCTTGGTTTTCAGAGGTGTCGGTGCTGCCGTGGCTGCCAGCGGGTCAGTCCTGCCCCGTGCCCCGGCTGCACCCGCCGCGCTGGCCCGAGGGTGGGGAAGCAGCTCCCGGGGCTCTGTCCCCGCGCAGCCCCTCGGCTCCCCCCGGCTCGCCCCGACGGTCACCGGCTCCTGCAGCTTCACCTGCAGCACGAACGCGCTCCTCGGATTTGTAGCTCCAGTAAGCAACCAGCCACACACGAACACGTACACCATGTCAGCGGCCCGTGCTGTTGTAACCTTTGTGTGAGATCTTCCCTCTATGACTAATTAATTTTTAATAATATGCAGCATGCTTGTTTTCAAAAAAAGTAAATTAATTTGTAAACCATTTGCGCTATTTTATCTGTCACTTAAGCTTCTGGGATTTGCAATTTTAATGCATTACATCAGTTAATCAAAATTCTCTTCCAGCAACAGTTTTAATTAAACCCACTTTCACTTTTTTTTTTGCTAATTCAATGCTGTAGCTGAAGGCTGCTAATTAGATCATGATTTTGTGTGTGTGTGTGTGTGTGTTTTACATTCACCACTAACATTACAAAGCCGCAAAAAGGAGCGGAGATGGCAGCAGGAGTCACGCTGTGGAGCCGGGGCTGCCCGTGCCCGGCGGGCGATGGCACCGCGGCGGGCGGCTTTGCTGGGGTTCCTGACGTGCTGGGCGCTGCCTTGCCCTGGGCTGTGCCGAGCTCTTGCCTCCGCTGCCCGGGCTTTCCGGAGAGGGGCCTGCAGATACAGGGGTAATGCCATGGTGCTCAGGGGGGCTCTAACCTGAGATGTTTCTAGGGGCTGTTGGAGGTTGGCTAAAGAAAACCTGGGAGAAGTGGGGAGTGAAAATTCCAAACATTATTTTTACATGTTTAAAACATGTTTTGAAACCATTAACTCTGCAGAGAATAAATATTTAAGGGAAAAAGAACCTGAATCTATTCAGGACATGAGTGATGTGCAAAGACATGGATGCTTGTCCCGCACCCAGCGCCGCCCTGCCCCGGACGGTCCCGGCTCCCTCCCCCTGCGAGGGGTCTGCGGGTGCCCCGGGCAGGTTGGGCGCCGCTGCCGGAGGTGGGCACCAGCCTGTTGTCTGCAGGGAGGATTTAGTACATTTTTCTCTCCTCTTCCCTGGCACATACCTCTCACAGGTAGCAATGAGGTTTTGTCTGTGGAATACCTGAGAGGTTCAGCAACAGCATCGGGGAGGAAGGTTTCTCCTGGTGTACCCAGCTCTGCATCCTTGGCAAGGGACCAGCGAGAAGAGCCACCCCCATGCACGGATGCTGCGTCCACTGTCGCTGCACCGAGGTGGCTTGGCAATTTAATTAAATATAATTTAATTTAATCTTCCTGCTTCTAAATGCTTGGGACACAAGTAACAGCCCCCTGCTTTGTTGCACACCCAGGGGCTCCTGTGATCTTGCATTTCAAGGGGGCACGTGTAACCCAGCCTGTGCATCGCCCTGCCTGCCGTCCCGCTTCGCCGCTGCCCTCGACACAGGGTATGAGTGTGCCTGGAGGGGTCTGCTCCCCGTCGGTCTCTGGGAGAGAGCGCGTGTTTTGCTACATATTTTTCTGTTATAAATGCAGATGGAGGTTGCGGAGGGGCCTGGGGAGGGGAGCGTCCCAGCCCTGAGGCCGGAGGCTGCTCTCCCTTGGGATGCCATGGATGTGGGAAGTGGCCAGTGGCCCCCCACCAGCCCGGGCAGATGGGTCCATGCTGGGCTTGGGGCCCCTCTCCCAAGGAGCAGGAGCAGCCTGTGAGCCGGCCATGCCGGGGGTCCATGCTGGGAGCACTGATAGCCCCAGGCAGTGCCGAGCTGTGCGGTGGGTTGTAGCCCAGCCAGGGTCGGAGCCCACTGTGAGCGACCGGGATGTACTCCTGCTCCACCTGGAGCCACCTGGACTGGGCTCCTCCTTTCTATTCCATCAGCACATCTTCACCTCCCTGCCCTCCTCCCCTGGTGCAGGCAGCTGCCGGCTCCCTCCCGCCCACGTGCCAATCTCGGCGAGGCCCTGGGAAATGTTACTGCACTGAATCATGTTGGACTGACTGCGAGCCAAGTCCTGCGACGGCTACGCTGCTCCTCGGGAAGAGAGGAGTCGGGGCTGGATCCATGCCAGGGGCTGGATCTGTCCCAGGGGCTGTGTGGGTCTGGGGTGGGGGGTCAGGAGTGCTGGGGCTGGGGGGGCTCCTGCCCTCCCACCTGGGTCTCACCTGCACCTCTGCTTGCAGCAGGACAGCGCAGGAGGCTGCAAATCCCCAGAGAGGAGCAGGGATGCTCCTGGGTGCCGTGCTTGCCCTGGGGAACACTGGTCCCTGTGGTCATGCAGTCCTCGCCTGTCCCAGTGCCTGTGCTGGGCGGTTTGGTTTTTACCTCCCATGGAAGAAACGTTTCGCTGCATCACTTCTGCTTTCCCCTGTCCCAGCACTGTGCCTTGTCCCCCCACTGCAGAGAAGGGGCTGCTCCCCTGGTCTCCCAGACGCTCCTCTCCCGTCGCTGGTGCCCATGCTGCCGTCACGCACCCCCTCGCCCCCCTCCTGCTGTCCCTTCTCACTGGGGACATTTCTGAGGCACTGATGGCTTTTGCCCAGCTCTGGCTCTACAACAGGCGCCGTTGCTGCCGCAGCCCGTCGTGGGGGCTCTGCGCCTGGGACTCCTGCAGAAACACCCGTCCAACCTGCCAGCAGCACGACGTGGCCTTTTGCTGAGCTTTACTCACTGCGTGTTGGGGACAGAGACCCCTGACCCAGCCGCAGGCAGCAGCCCCCCGCTGTGGTTTGTGCCGGCACCGCTGTCCCCCACCAGCGCCGGGGCAGCTCCTGCCCCGTGCAGGTGGGAAGAGCCGTCGCTCCCACGGTTCTCCAGCTGTTTTCTAACTGAGCAACCAGCAGAGATCCAGAAGCAATCCACTGCTTTGGAGTAACGTTGCCCTGGATGAAAGTATTCCACGTAACTATTAAAGCAGGAGCAGCTTTGTCAAATTATGTGCTGTAATTGCAAAAACCTCGCGGAGAGCCGACATCATACAATTCTTATTACAGACACGGCTTCTTCTTTGTCGGCTGAATTTCTAAATCCATCCCCAAAACAAACAGCTCTGCAGCAATTGACACCTGATCTGTTATTCAGATTCACCAGCGATATCTGCTCTGACAACTTGCTAACAAGCTTCCACGCCAACAGTCAACAGTCAGAGATAAACGGCTCTGACAGGCCTTTGCTAAATTAGCAAATGTAAATGCAATCCAAACCACCACTGCTCTGGATCTATGGAAGTCTTTTTGTGGCGGAGACAAGCTAAATATATTACTGCCTTTGCAAGTGGCGCTGTGTATTTGCAACGTCTTTGGGCTCTCCGATCCACCACGTACCTGATCGCCGGGGTTGCCGTGTCCCGGAGCTCCCTCCCAGGGCGGCTGCGGCACTGCTGGGTGCCCCGGACCGCAGCTCCCCGCGGGTCAGAGGGACCAGTGCGGCCTGTCCTGGCGAGGCTGGGTCAGTGCCGAGCTCCTTCAGGCTCCACGCAGAGCCTGGTGTTGCTCCCTCCATGGTTAGGACCGCAAAGGCACCTGCTGTCCTGCCGTGACCAGGGATGCCGGGCAGCCCCGTATCCGTACGCCAGCGCGTCCGTGGAAGTGCGGCGGCAGCAGCCTGGGGGGACGAATGGCTCCTGGAAGCATCCCCTTCCTGTGGGATCTGGGGTGTGCCCCATCTGGCGCGTGCAAATTCAGGACTCTTTGGGGTTCTTACACCCTGTGCTCGCTGGCAATGCAGTCAGCTGGAGAGCTGGCCCTTGTCCCAAACCTGGTTTCCCAGTAGATGTTTTCTTTGCTCAACTCTTGGCCAATCAGTTTGGGTTTTATTGTCTTTTTTCTTTTTTTTTTTTTCTAAAATGCCTTTTAATTAGCCAAGGTGCAGAAATGCGGAGGTCATATTTACACCTCCCCTAGTTCTGTTCCCGTCCTGTTGTTCCTGTTAATTGTGTGTACACACAGAGATCGGTCCAACGGGTGGCATTTGGCATCCAGAAGATTTTTAACTTAGAAAATGGAAAAATCCTAAAATGATGACAAGTTTATTTATTTGTGCAGCCAATGCTGCCAATTGCTGTATTTTAGTGGCATTTTTTGCCATTTACTGAAGTCGGTTGGAACAGGGAGACAAAATCCAACGTTTGTGACATCTCAGACAGCTTGGAAGGGCTCCTTTGAATGCAGCAAAACTCAGCAGGCTTGACATTTGAAACTCACTTATTTCACTGCCAGGCAAAACCTTCTGCCTTTATACTGTATTTTTCCTGCTGTTCCTCAGTGCAGGAATTCCTACTTTTTCTGGTTTGATACCATTATGAACAGACCAGCTTGGGGGAAAAAAAAAATATCTCTGCTATAATAATAAAATTGGCTTTGAAATAGCAGAAATCTGGCCTGTCCGTGTGGTTCCAGGCTCGGGGGGAGCTCTCGGATACCCACATGCCTGCTTTGTTCCTCGCCCGTTTTCACCAGCAATGGGGGTGTGTGCAGTCATTATATCACTGTTCTGAACACCTAAAACACAGGAAATGTGGAATTTTAAAAGATTGTTTGATGTTTGGCTTTTTAGAATTAATTAATGTTCTAAATAATAATCTCTGAAGTGCTACCATATGCATGCACAGAAAAGCTTTCCCCTGGCGTAATGAGAAGCTGTACTTTAAACGCTCACGGTCTCGTGCTCTGCTGCTATCCAAAATATTCCAGCTAAGGGAAGATCCCACTCCCCCCATGCTCCGTACGAGGCTGCGTGGTGCGGGTGGGAATAACGCTGCCCTCACCTCCCCCAGCCTGGAGATCCTCTCCAACGGCCAGGAGCAGCTGGCAAATCCCGGGACACCTCGTAGGAGGTGCTGCACTTGCTGGGCACGGATTCTGAGCTATTTTGGAAGCGGTGCTGGAGTCGCGCTGTCTCCTCGCTCACAGCATTATCCCCACCCTGACCAGGGGAGCGTGCCAGCTGGTTTTTTTGGGGTCTTCAGCACAGAGGGGACCAGAATGATCCGCTGGCTTCGGGCAGCCACTTGCGGCATGGAGCGGGCCAGATCCTGCACCCCCCAGCTGGCGGGACCTGCCCAGAGCCCTGGAGCTGCCTGTGGTCTCCTGCCTGCTGGGAGCATCCAGGGTAATACACGCCAGCGTGTGAACACCTGCTCTTGGCCATGGCTATTGAAAACGATTGCAAAACCAGCAGGGAAGGCAGCTGCCTGCCCTCCTGCCTGTCTTGAGGAGGAGTTTTTCCAGGTTAATGAGTCTGTGCAAGTGGCGAGCCAAGAGCCCAGTGCCCAGGGAGCAGGACTGGGGCCAAGGTGGCTTTCCGATGGGAGCCCCAAGTCGTTAGGGAAGGGCCCAGATCCCGGGGGTGTTGGGGATGCAGACACCCCAGCAGCGATGCAGCAGGTCCCTGCAGGGAGGGAACAGGGAGCAGCCAGAGCCCAGCACACGGCTGGGAAAAACCCTGGGCTGGGGGCTTGGTGGGTAGAGCAGCTCCAAGCAGCTCCTTGGGAAGACACAGAGCTGGAGCTGGAGGCTAATTAGCCCTCATTAACAATTGATTGCCAGGTGCATTGAGTGCCACAAAAAGAATAAGGTGTAGGTGGTGCTGATGGGGGTGTTTCTGGGTCATTTTCAGGAATAAAGGTGGAAAATGCTGCTCGGTTTGTGCTAGTGGGGTTTTTGTGGTTCCTGTACTATGTTTGTGGGGCTGCACAGGGACCACTCAGGCCAAGTGCTGGTGATTCCTGCAGGAACCTCTCTCTGTAGCTCTGGCTTCAGCTGCATATGCAAGATGAACAGGGAAAATAGTGAGTTCCTCTCTGAGGCAATTTGTGCTCCCTGTCTCCCAGTGCAGTCTCACCGGAGCTGGGCGATGGCAGTGCTGCATGTGCCTGCAGAGGATGCTCCTGCTGGGTAAGGCTGATGCGTTAGGGCAGGCTAAAATGTGCTACCTGCTAAAGCCAGTGCCGGCCAGGAGCTGATGTCCCTGCTAAAGCCAGTGCCAGCCAGGAGCTGATGTCCCAGAGGCAGCGTCTGCTTGCAGCCGTTGGCCTCGTTCAATCTTTTTTTTTTTTTTATGAGCAATGTAGAGGGGAAAAAAAAAAAAATCATTGCTGCTGAAGTTCCCAGGTTATGTAAATGCTGGTGGGGTGACCCGGGTTGCACAATAGTCGGGCTTGTTTGAACATATGTTTTGATTTGGAGGAGTACAAAGGCAAGCACTTGGAAACAAAGCTGCCTTGACAGCGGGCTGTGTTGGAAAGCAGTCCTCAGCAGGGACCCTGGGGCTGGGAATGACAAAGTCGGTATTGCTCTGGATAACGGGGTTGATAAGAGCTAGTACAGCCCTGCGTGTGCAAGGACTAGCAATGTGGAAAAGGCTGGCGGACGATCCAGCCTTTGGGCTACTATTGGAAAGCAGGTCTGATTTTGTGTGCCTCTGCCTTGGAAAGGATGCCTGTGTGCGGGAAGGGGTTTGGGACAGGCCCACGAAATCTGCTAAAATCAGAAACCCCCCAAGCCAGGGTTCAGTATGGGCAGCCCAGCAAAGGGCCAGCAGCAATGCAGTGTCCCCGTGTCCCGTCCTGGGGACAGGCGTCCGGGCAGGAGCAGACTCTGCACCTCTGAGGAAGGCAGAAAACATCTCACCCCAGGACTGGGAACCAGCCCCTGGCTTAGGCAGGAAGAGGGGTTTGCCGGAGTGGATCCGGCACCTCCAGCCTGGGGATGCACGGGTGCTGCCACCTCCTGCGTGCCCCGTCGTGGCAGTGTGGTGGGAGATGAAACCAGGGCTCCTGCGGGGCTGGCTGCGGGTCCGGGCATAGAGATGGATGCCTCGGGCTCTCTTGGATTTGAGACAGACTTTGCTCGTCCCCCAGAGCTGCATCTCGCTGCTGTTGGTGCTAACTAGGTCATGCAGGACGAGCTGTACCTGCCCCTGCGGGGGGGCTCGGCGAGCCATCGGCACACCACTGGTGCCAAGGGCAGGGGACTGGTGACTCGCGTGAGCCGGAGCATCCGTGAGGACAGCGGCTGGGAGGTGGCGGGCGGCTGCCTGTGCTGGGGGTGATGCTTTGCATAAGCTGTTCACCTCGCCTGCACAGCAAAGCTGGCAAGGACATCAGCTCGCCCTGATGCGGCAGACCCCTGGGGACCCTTGGCAAAGCCTTTGGTCACAGGGGGCTGGTATGGTGACGAACAGCCCTGAGCCCATGGCTGGATCTGAGATGCTGCAGCAATTACTGCGGCAGCACTCCTGAGCACAGGGTTCTGTGCTCTTCGCTAGCTGGTGGTGCGGTATCGTGACTTAGTAAATGGTGTCTGCTGTGATCACGGGCAAGAGGATCGCCCAGCATGGGAGCTGCCTCTGCTCCGTCCCCCCAGCCCTGTTCAAAGCAGGACAACTTCAGGTTAGATCCAGCTCCAGGCTCAGGTCAGGTTTCACAGGGGCTCCTGTGGTTGAGCTTTGGGCACATTTGGGGTGGGATGGAGCTCCCCCAGCATCCCGGCTCCTGACCACCCTGTGGTCTCTTTGGGATTGCTCCTGCAGCTGGTGCCTGATGTCCTTCATCCTCTACTGTGGATCAGTAGATCAAGCAGATCCCCTTCAGCCTTCTCTTCTTAGGACTGGGCAATATTTTTGCTAAAAAGAGGAATTCAACTATTTTCAGTGCCAGCTTGCTGGATGATTCAACATCTGCTCAGGCAGATGTGAGGTAATAAAGATGCTGGTCTTCAGGCTTTATCCTAGGGAGCAAACCTCTTCCTCTGCGCTGGGTCTCCTCTAGCGAGAGCGATGCAGTGAGCCCACAAACCCCGCAGGACACGGCGCCGGCGAGGGGCAGGGACGGGCAGCTCCTCCTGAGCCAGGACCCAGCCTGGGTCTGTGAGGGACTGGGTGGCTCAGTGTGCTGGGGAGAGGAGGAGGTGGCTCTGGACCCTGCTAGAATAAGAGTTGATGGATGAGGAGACCTCGGCCCCGTGGCAGGGTCAGCAATCCAAAATCCCTTGGCCAATGGCCCATCTGTCTGCAAAGCCTCCCGTGCCCCAGCAGCTTCGAAAGCTTTCCGTACCTTTGGAGCTGGATCCTTCTTGCTGTATTTTCATCCTGTTGCTGCTTGTCCTTGCCCCATGTCTTCTGTGCGCGCTGCTCTGGCTGGGGAGGAGAAGGTGCACCAGCCCTGGTCCCTGACCCCCTTGCTCTGTGTCCTGGGAAAAAAACATCGTTCCAGCTGCTGCCAGAGCTCCTGTGTGGATAATGCCATCGGGAGCAGTAGGATTTAGTAGAAAACTTCCTCTTCCAGATGCAATTGATTTGGGTTCCCCCACAGTCATGGTTTCCAGGCACCAGCAGCTGCTGGAAACACTCTCCTGGTGACAGAAAACCTATGGGAAAGCAGGCAGCCTGATGAAGTATTCATGGGGATTTTTATCATCGGTTTTCACCCGCCGCAAAAAAGCGATCTTTATTTTTAGTGAGCTATGGATACAGCAGTAATGTAGGGAAAAATGCTCTGTTTCTCTTCAAGCCTGCACATGTGCCAACCTGGGGCTGTGGGGCGTGTTGGAGAGGGCTGATTTTGGAGGGCTGTGAGGGAGCAGCGTGCGTGCTGGGTCCCATGCGTCCTCGCCCCACCGACAGCAAAGGTGTACTGCAGGGTCCCTGCGGGAGCTGGCTGTGCAGGGACAGACCCCCCCGGGACAGCGGAGTGGCACCGGCCTCTATCAGTGCTGGGTTAGCAAAGTGCATCAGTGTAACTCGGATGTTCCAGTGGTTTTGGCCTAAGACAGTGGAAATTACGTCACTCAAAGCACTTTTCAAGCGTATGCATTTGAGCTAACTTTTTGGCGATGTTCAGGAGTTGCTATGAGGCCACCAGGCACCGTCCCCTGGGCATTTCTGGGCGCTCAGAGAGCGGGGTGCAGGGGACGTGCACCTGGGACTGGTGAGCGGGGAATCGATGCCGTGGCTTATGGTGAAGTAAAAGTGGCCACTGGGGTTAAAAGAGCTGGATGAATGAAATGTGCAGATACTTTGAATAATTGGTTGGAGAGAAATGGTAAAACTAATTAGACACCTTCTTTGTTAAGAGAGATGTTAAGACTAGCTGTGCTGAATGGTGCCAGGTTGTCCCGGGACCCAGCACGCCCCATGGTGCTGCCACCCGGCTTGGCTGAAGATGGGGCTTTGGCAAGTGATGGGCATCGCACCAGTGCTGGGCAGCGAGCTCGGAGTGTATCGGCCCAGAAAATAAACCTGGTTGTCTGAAACCCAAAACGCTCCCCGTCTCTCCCGTCCCTGCCTCTCCTGGGGGAGCAGGAGGGGACGCGTGTCAGCATCGGCTCCCTGGCTGGGCATGAATGCCTCATTAACCGCAAAACACAGAAGCTGGACAAGACTGTTCAGGCTGAGAAAAGTAATGAAGGACATTATTCTCAAGTGGTTCATTAATCCATTTGTCTTTATGGCTGAGGAGATGCCCTCGTTCGTGCTGGCAGGGGCTGGGCAGGTGAGGAGGCAGAGGAGGGCAGCAGAGGTGCTCGTGGAGGCTGTCACGGGGTGTGCAGAGCACCGGTGACAAATGCACTCCCTGTGCCCTGCTCAGCTGTGCCCCATGGAAGGTCAGGGAAGAGCAGTACATGGGCCCTGGGCCCTGCACAAAAGGTGCTTTGGTTTTTTAACGATGTAAAAATGCAGGTGATTCATTTTCCGCAAGGCACCGGTGTGATGCGTTTCGCCGGGATGGCGATCGCTGAAGCAATGCGGTCCTGCTCGCTCGCTGTGTTGGCGGCTGGCTCTCGTCATTGCTTCTGACTCCAGCAGGACAGGCTGACCTGCTGGAAAACAGCTTTTAATGGGTGCTTTTGCTGGTTTATCCCTCCGACAGGCCTCCCTTGGGTTGCTGCGGGGGCAGCGGGGCTGGCAGAGCCCCCTGCACCCCCCCAGCTGTGCCGGAGGGCAGCCCCATGGAAAGCGATGGACGGGCGTCCCGGGGAGCCGCACCCCGAGCCGCGGTGGGGCCGGCAGTGGGCTGCGCTCGGCACCGGTGCGTGGCACAGCAATGGTAGCAAGAGCCAAGTCTGGCCAGGCTGCCTGCACCATTGTCAGCCTGGCCCA
>WEKW01020894.1:463025-481905 GCA_013389905.1 Sula dactylatra | reverse complement strand
ACAGCGACAGCACTGCTGCCGTAGGCTCTGGTACGGCAGTCAGCGGCTTGGTCACCTGGGATGCTGCAATCACCACCGTGTGCATTGGATGGCTTAAAGTGACTCGTGGGTCAGTCCTGAAACGTGTCTGGAACTGAGGAACCTGCTGGAACGGGGTGGTGGGGCCTCGGTTTTGGGCTGGCGCTGCTGAACATGTTTTGCCAATGACCTGAAAGAAGATAGAAAATCGCTACTACAAGTGTTTGCAAGTGACGTGACACACGGGTTTAAGGCATAGAACAGTAGGTTTGAGCAAACCATTTACACTTAGGTAGTGCAAATACCAGCTCTTGCATCTGCCGACAGAGAAGAGAGAGGAGCCGTTTGCCCGGGCTGGGTCCCCGTGCCGGCGCGGGGTGCCTCAGAGGGGAGCTGAGGCTCGTGGGGGACCGCAGCAGAGCCGGGAGCCCAGGGCACTGCTGTGTCCTGCAGGGCTGAAGCGGCCTTTGTGTGTGAGATGGGAGAACACACGATGTCTTGAAGACTGTATCACTTACACCCACTGCTGCAAGCACCGTTAGACCAGCGTCTCTTTCTGGGGGCTGCACGTGGAGAAGGATATTGAAAACGCGGAGGTAGTTTAGAGAAGAGGTTTGAGTCTGATTTAAAGGACTGAAGGTGGAGGCCTGGACCTATTCACTTTCACAGAGACAAGTGTAGGTTGAGCTGATCAGAGAAAATAACAGCAGTGGGTACCTCTTCACCGGAGCTGGCGAGGATGGGAGAGGGCTGACGCCTGGAAATGGGAATTAAACAAACCGACTTGTGTTTCCTGGTTAATTCTGGATTCATTAGGACAACTGAACAAGCCTGTAATTGATTCCTTGCTGCCGGCGATGCTTGAACCAGCCCCAGTGCTGCATCCCAGCCGCTGCTGCCAGACCCGAGGCAGGAGAGCCTTTGGATGGCTCAGATTCGCATGATAGCAGTGTTCCCGTCCGCCCGCTAATCCCCCAATCTGCCCCTGTCCTGCAGAGAAAGCACAAGAATGAATCACATCTGATTAATTTGCCTTATCCAGCAGAATCTCCCTGCATTAGCAAATGTTTTGTTTTATTTGTTTCTATAACCAACATGATAACATCCTACAGAGCCCGGCATCTGCATCCGTGGTGGTGCCAGCCCGCGGCAGCCTGCCTGGAACACGCTGCAGTGAGTGGGGCCGGGGCGAAGCCAGTGTCAGCCGAGCCCTGATGGGACACTCTCACATCTGGCTTAAAATGACCTTAAAACAGATTTATGAGCCAGCTGAGCTCAGCCGCTGCCTTCCCTGGTGTTTTCCTGCTACGCTTCCCTCGTGGGCACTGCTTGCTGGAAAGTCTGCCTGGACTGTGCGGAGACGTGCTCTGTCAGCAGCAGATGCTTAATCCGATTAAAAATAAATCTGCCACTCTTCTGTGACTGATGGGAATCTGTTACAGCAAATCCCATTGCAATGTGGAACTGATCACTGTGTGTTAAACTTTGGCACTTTCTCCCTGTTGAGCTCCAGGGAAGGTTTTGGACCCTCTTGCTGTGGGTCTTGGGGCAGCTCCGGGCGCTCACTGTTCTCTGCATGTGTTTAATGCCTCTTTACTGACACAGCTGCAAATACCATCCAGCAAGGGCAAGGAGCCCTGAGGCCTCTCCTCACTCTGCCTGTGCCTCCCCATAGGACCTTGGGCAAATCACTCTGCCTTCTGCGCACCTTCTCTGCGAGGTGAGGAGGATGATATATGCATCCTTAAAACACACCATGGAGAGTGCAGGACAAATGAGAAGGGTCCCCCACGTCCACAAGTGAACCAGCTCTGTCCAGCAGCCAAAAAAACCCCCAACAGCGTTGCTGAGGGACCATAACAACATGTAGAACTTTACCCCTGCTGAGCCAAGGGTCGGTGCCCGGGAGTTGTGGGCGTGAGGAAGGTGGTGCAGCCCGGAGCAGGGCGGCGAGGGATGTGGGCACCAATGCAAGGGCACGGCAGACGTGGGTCATGTCTCCGTGGGACAGCCCCAAGGCAGGGATGCTGCTGCGGGCAGGCTTAGAGCCCTGCCTGCACCCAGGGCTTCGCACGGCCCTTGGTGCGGGTGGGTGGGATTGCTGGTGCAGGGGATGGGAGCTGGGAAACGGCGGGGCTTTGCCAGGTGCTGTAATGCCAAAGTCCCCTGCTACTGACAGGCAGCTAACGAGGCTGGAGGCCTGACACAGCACTTCCTTCCCAGGGAGGTGAGCTAGGGTGCAGAAGGGGTCTCTGCCCTCCATCTAGTGGGTAACAAGGTAATTAAACCCCTGAATGATGGAGATGCGTTTGGGGTTGTTTCCGTTCCAGGAAACAGGAGCAGTGAAAGGACCCGGTTCAGGGGAGAGTGCGGCAAAGCCTCCACCCCTGCGGCAATGCCTTTGGAGGTCCGACCTTGGGGGTCCTGCCTGCTGGGAGATGGGGTTCCATCCCTCTCTCCGAGCTGGGCTGGGGTGAGGTGGGTTGGGCTGGTGTGTGCCTGCATTGGGAATCCAGTGGGTTCCTGAAAACACTGAAATTCCTCTTCCCAGCGTGGTGGTGAGCCTTTGCACCGGTGCTAGCAGGAGCAGTCCATGCCCCTGCCGGTGCAGCAGCCCTGTGAGCTGGTGCAGGGGCAGTGAGACCCTGGGCTTCACGAACCCGTCCCTGCACGCACTCCTGGGAGAGGAGGAACAGACACAGCGTGTCGCTGATGCATTGCAGAGACAGGTACGTCCAGCGGCACTGCGCTGCCTTGGGCGAGCGCCAGCGCGGGTCAGCGGGGTTCATCTCACCCTGCTGCAGGCTGCTCCCTCGCCCATGGGGCCGGCTGTCCTGGCCGGGCGAGGGGAGCCAGCCGGTGGGCTGGGGGATGTGGGCACCCCTCACTGTGCCATCGGTGGCTGCTGCGCTGTGTGCTCGGGGAAGTGCTGTGGGGAGGAGAGCTGGTGCTGCAGGCCTGGGATGAACAGGCAGCACCCTGGGGTCCGCTTCCCCAGCCCCTGGGGACGAGTGGCGCCAGGCTTGGCCCCCCTGGCCAAGGGGGGTCCCAGCTGGGCAGGGGGGATGGCTCCGTGTGGGGAAGCCGAATTACCCCGTCGCTGCAGCCCGAGGGAGCAGGACCTCCTGCAGCCTGCTGGGCTCCCCCTTTGCTTTGGATGATGGGAGCAATGCTGCCTGACCGTGGGATGCCCCCCCGGCTGCCCCGCTGGCTGCCCCGAACCTCCATCTCTGGAGCTGCAGCTCCTGCAGGGATGGGATCAATCCCTGTCCCCCAAGATCTCCCCCCGCCACTGGCTGCTGTGTGGAGGGGGAGCTGCTGCTCCCCCCAGGGCTGCACAAAATCTGGCAGGAATCTGGCCCCAGCTGCTGGATCTCTCCATCCCGGGGCTGTTTGTGCCCCTGCACCAGCATCCTGCTGTTGGGGACAGTCTGTCCTTCCAGCCTAGCTGGGCGGCCAGGGGCTCCCTTCCCCGAGCATGGCTGGGATGCTGCGGAAAAGCCCTGCCCTCCTGCAGCACTAATCACGCAGCGGTGTAATTATCCTGGCCGGCTGTTTGTGCACGGTGCTGGTGGAAGTGGGGCACTGTGCCTGACAAACAGCAGATGCATGCAGACAACCAGCTGCATCGGGCTGTTGTTCCTGTCTGTGGAGCCCTGGCTGCAGCGCGGCGTTGCGAGGGATGCGGGAGGACCACCTGGTCGCTGCGGGTATCCCCACCGTGCCCTTGGTGCAGATAATCCCACCCGCCCACGTAAGCAGCTAATGCAGAGCTGATCGGTGGGTAATTGTGGAGTGTTTGCCATGCAGCAAGTGGGGAACTAACTGGTTTAGTGAATGACACCCGTGTCCTGCCCACAGCCGCCTGCGTCGTCTGGCATATTTATAGCATTGTCTGCTATCAGGGCTCGTTTCACCCACTCAAACCAAGTCCTGTGGCTCCTGCATCTCCTTAAACCATCACCTCTTAGTAGATACAGGAGTGCTTTGTCGTCTTCCAAATCTGCTGGTAGAGAGACAGGGAGAAAAAATTTCTCCATGACAATAAGTGATTGCTTCCAGAGATTTGGTTATTAAATTCTTAATTAGAGATGGGCTAAAGTGTACAATAACCTTAGCCAGAAGCTCCCCTGGCAGGGCTGTTCCTGGGAGCACCTGCAGCGGCAGCAGCAATGTGCTGGCCTTGCTTCCTCGGGCTAATCCCGGTGGCCCTGGGGATTACATGCTCGGGCACAGTGTGTCCAGCCCCGCGATGGATTGCCCAAGGTGATCCAGCCATGCCGCCCAGCACCTTCTGCACCGGCACACACGCATTCACACAGAGCTCGGAGCGGCCCGGCTCAGCGGCTGCAGTCCTCAAAGCCGCTCCCTGGTACCTGGCTGCCAAAATCTCTTGCAGCATTAATGCAGCTTGTCTGTCCCAGGCTGGGAGGGGGCTGAAAGACCCTGGTCTTAATTTTCAGGTGTCTGAATGAGAGCAGTTCCGCTACGGTGAGTGTGTAGAACTGCCCTCCAAATTGGTTGCACCAGAGGTTTTACAGCAGTCTTGAAATGCTGCCTGTCCTGGGTCAGGCTGCAAAACTGGGTTTAGGTAGAAGCCCAGCCCTGAAGTCCTGGCTGCTGCCCCTCCATGTGAACCCATGGCTTCAGGTTCGGCAGGCTCCGAGCCCTGGCTCTCCCCCTTGGACATATCCCAGGGAAGGATGCTTGGGCTCTGCTTGTGCACCTCCTCCATGCTGGCAGTGCCCCGTGGGGAGCCGGCAGCGCCTCGGAGCAGCCCAAGCCCTGCAGGTCAGGGCTGCCTGGTGTGCAGGCGGATCGCCGGCAGAGCTTTGCCATTTTCTTTCCTCGCAGCTCAGAGAGCAGAACCCAGTTTTTTGAGAGCATCCAGGGGGATGTCAAAAATAGACTTGGCCAGATCTGCTTTTAGTGTTGCTGAATAAAGGTCTGGCATGCTCTTGAGAGATGGGTGGAAGGATTGGAGCCCTCTTCAGCCTTTTGTGAAAGCAGCGAATTGGAAAAAAAAGCCCTTTTTTATACATATATATAAATATCTTATTTTGGAGATGTGTGTGAGCCTGCTGGGATTGGAAGGATGCTGTTTGGCAGAGGTTTGCCAGATCCCCTCACCACCTTTTCTGAGTGCTGGTCAGATCAGGCCGTGGGCTCTCCACACGCGCACCCACGCGTGTGCCCGCACACGTATGCACGTGTGTGCCTGCACACACGTGTGCACGCACAGCTCTCGGGGCTGCCCCGCTGCCTGCCCTGCCCCACTGCAGGCAGAGCCTGGCTCTTTGGTTCAGCTCCTTCCCTGTTCCTGCCGGTGTCACATTTAACACCTCATCAAGTCTTTTAATTGTCTGTTTACTCATTCTTCACTAGTAAGATGCAATAATAGTTTAATTAGAGAACAGAAAGTAGCACACTACTCCTTCAGAGATGCAGGTTCAGGGAAGGGTTTAAAGCTGGGTTTATTCCCTATGCTCCCACCTCAGCTGGCCCTCGCCCTGCGGAAGATGCTGGAGACCAGGCCCCCTGGGTGGGTGCAGGCCACCCAGCGCCAGGCATGGGCAGCGGAGCTATGCGGGTCAGGGGACCAGGGAGCACGGCCCTGCTTGAAATTTCAGCTCAGGGAAAGTAATTTTGCATCCCTGTGGTAGCAGCCTGGAGCAGCTCGAACCCTTCCCCTTTACCCCAGTGTGGTGTTGACTCTGAAGCCTAATAAGGGAAAATGTGCAGAGCTATTCTGTCTGCAAATGTCACTATGCCACACGCTCAGGGGGATAAAGGGGCAGCTTTAGCCTCGATCTGCAGGATGGCAAGAGCTGCCATGCGTGCACCCACGGAGAGATGGGGAATCCCGCTGGGAACGGCCACCCACGCTGCCAAGAGCAGCAGCAGCCAGGCAGGCACAAAGGAGGCATGTAGGCACCTTGAAGAGGACCAAGCTCTGGGTTTTTGCAGGAGCTTGATATCACTTCAGTATTATCTGCTTGTTTGCTAAGAGCTGTCTTTTCCTGCAGCAAAAGTCCAAGTGTCTAGAATACTCCATCATACTCCTGACAAAATTGAAATACAAAAGCGTGATTTTAGTCATCCCGCTCATTAAATGTACCCAGGAGTTACTAACACTTCGCTGGTCATGCTGGCAGTACCCCACAGATTTTCTGAATTTCCCACAGAACCAGAAACGGGGATTTCTGCTTGCAACCACCCTGTCACCGCCTGGGAGCCCAGAGCTGGCACTGGAAGCCGGGGAAGATGCTCCGCCGCTCCTTGCGCTGCTGCACTCATGCCCTGGTTCTGTCCTGCCCGCAGGGGACGAGGTGGGGCAGCGAAGCAGCACGGCTGGGTTTGCTCCCAAAGCAGCCGGAGATGCTCATGGGTTCTGTTCCAACTTGAGATATTCTATGATTCTATGCGGCTCATGCTGGTGGCGGCTGGTTCATTACAGCCAGACTGAATATGGGGTTTGGCTTGTCAGCTCTGCTGCAGCAGCATCTCCTTGCCCTGAAATTTAACCGATAAATACGATGTTTCACTCAACGCTGCTGTCTGTGCTGTGGGGCTGTGCAGTCCCACGGGAGCCTCCGTCCCTGCTCGCCAGGGATGCTCTGGGAAGGAGCTGTGCCCGCAGCATCAACATCAACCTTTCGTGTCCCAGCCTTACAGCGGGGCCATCGAACAGGCTGCCCCTGATCCCACCCTGACGCACTCAGCCAGCACACGGAGGTGTTACGTCCGTGGGAACCCGGGATCTGAGCCCTTATACCCGAGTGCCTCTGCACCCGCGAGGCAGGGCAGAGGGCTGCTCTCAGAAACCTTGGCTCCAGCACAAATATCCTGCCAGCGACATGGCAAACGGGCCAGCTATTACGATTTTTTCCATCCTGGCTTAGCACTATGACAGTGTTTCACTACTGGTGCTCCAAGCAAAGCAGCCCACTAAGAGCCTGGTTTTGGCTGCGCACCCAGGGACCCCTCACAGGGGCCAGGGCCAGCCTGGGGTGTCACAGCTCTGTCCTCACGCCCGGGGCTGCTGGGCAGAAATGGCAAGGAATGGCGAATGTGCCCTCACTGCCCCCGAATACTGATGGTACCTACAAATGTGAAGAGAAAAAATGAACCCTGACCAGGAAATTTGTAGTAAGTATTAAGAACCGATTCCATTTATTCCATCCATTCTCCACCCTGGGACAATGCCCTGTTCAGCCTGCAGCTCAGGGCTGCTCCTTTTCCTTCCAGCTCCCATCTGCCTCTCCAGCAGCTCCTTACAGGCTCTGATATGCAAAGGAGCCTGTAGACTCCTGCAAACGATGCAACTTTAATATCTAATCCTCTGCCTGCAGGAGGTTTGACAGAGGCTCAGCGCTACCAGCCACACCAGGATGGGCTGGCAGGGAGGGAGGACAACATCGAGGAGGTCGCTGCAAGGCATCCCCATCCCTGGCCGGAACTGAGGGTTGAGGTTTGCCCACTTTGTGCTCCTACTCCGTGCCACCTCCTGCCCCGGGAAGGCTGAGCTGCCGGCACCGCAGCCCTCCCCACCGTGCTGCTGCGCACGGGAGCTCAGGAGAGCTTTAGCACGAGGTTTTTTTAGTGCGAGGCTCCTCACCCACCCTGGCATGAGCCTGTGCCATGCTCGCCCTGGGTGGGCAGCTGCCTGCAAAAGCTGCCACCACCACCCACCCCTTGTTCCCAGGGTGAGGGGCCTCTGTCCCTCCTTCCCAGCCCCAAAGCCACACCGGGGCTGCTCTCTGCCCACCCACCCTGGGCTGGCACATGCCGGAGTGCTCCCCTGGGGATGCGGGGTGCTGCCCTGGGGATGCGGGGTGCTGCCCTGGGGATGCGGGGTTCTGCCCTGGGGATGCAGGGTGCTCCCCTGGGGATGCGGGATGCTGCCCTGGGGATGAAGGGTGCTGCCCTGGGGATGTGGGATTCTCCCCTGGGGATGCGGGGTGCTCCCCTGGGGATGCAGGGTGCTGCCCTGGGGATGTGGGATGCTGCCCTGGGGATGCAGGGTGCTGCCCTGGGGATGCAGGGTGCTCCCCTGGGGATGTGGGGTGCTGCCCTGGGGATGCGGGATGCTGCCCTGGGGATGTGGGGTGCTGCCCTGGGGATGCGGGATTCTCCCCTGGGGATGCGGGGTGCTCCCCTGGGGATGCCGGATGCTCCCCTGGGTATGCGGGGTGCTGCCCTGGGGATGAAGGGTGCTGCCCTGGGGATGCGGGGTGCTGCCCTGTGGGATGCTCCCCTGGGGATGCGGGGTGCTCCCCTGGCGATGCAGGGTGCTGCCCTGGGGATGCGGGGTGCTCCCCTGGGGATGCGGGGTGCTGCCCTGGGGATGAAGGGTGCTGCCCTGGGGATGTGGGGTGCTGCCCTGGGGATGAAGGGTGCTGCCCTGGGGATGTGGGATTCTCCCCTGGGGATGCGGGGTGCTGCCCTGGGGATGCAGGGTGCTGCCCTGGGGATGAAGGGTGCTCCCCTGGGGATGTGGGTGCTTCCCTAGGGAGGGGGTCTGCTCCCCCGGGGATGTGGGGTGGTTTCCAGGGGATGCCCAGGGCACGGGTGCAGGGCTGGGGGTGTCGTGCAGCACAGCCCAGCTCCTGCTCTGGCCATTCAGCAGTGGCTGGTAATGCTGTGAGCTGCAGCGTGGAAACTGCCAGTCAAATGCAGAATAATAAAGTCAGGCACAGGGTGAGTGGGGATGTTTGTACCTGAAAATACTTTGTATCTGTAGGGACAGGAAAAGCCTTTAAAAGTCTGCAGCTGTGATTTTCAGGAGAGGCTTCAGAGTTGTTGTGTCTATCATGTGGCAAATATTGTATGTAACAGCAGGGACCTCTGGCCTGTGAAGTACAGGATCACAGAAATATATAAAATACATTTTAGCTGTAATACATTCAGAGAGGCTTGTAAAACACTCCAGTTTGTCTCAGAAATGCCTAAAAATAACTTTTGGTTACCAAATCACTGCAGCATGTGCACTGAGTGAGCCTTCCCGCAGCAACTTGGGAAGCCCAGCGTGGTGCTGCTCTTGACACAAATTGCCAGCAGCATCACAGCTCCCGTCCCCTAACAGCTCCCCGGTGCGNGTGGCAGCCCCGGCCCCGGCGTGGGACGCGGCCTCCGCGGCGGCGGCTGCGTGCTCCCCCGGGAGTTCTCCATGGAGATATTAATGATTCACATTATGTGATCGCAAACTGCTGAACGTGGGGCCCAGCCACAAGCAATGCGCATCCTCCTCCAGCCCAAGGGGCAGCGGCTCAGGGTGCTGCAGCGGCTCAGGGTGCCGCAGTGGGGGGCTCGGCACCTCTCCCCTCTGCCTGTCCCTGCCATGGGACGGGGACAATTTTTGTCCGTGCCCGGGTACCTGGTGCCCTTGCTGGGCTGGGCAGATGCTGTGTCATTGTCCCAGCAGAGCGAGGTGGCATCAGGGACGGCTGAGGCCAGCCGGGACACACAGACCTGGAGGGGACCCAGGGTGCCACGGAGCAGCCGAATGCACCGCCGGGCTGGTGTCCCAGGGGACAGCAGGGGAGCGGCTGCTCCGGCGGGAACAGGAGCTGCCCATCGCAGCCAGGGCTGCCAGGAGGTGCGCTGCCGACCTTGAAGCACCAGCCAGGCGGGGCTCATCCCAACGGCGTGGTGGCTCCAGCGAGCATGGTGAGCACTGCGTCACCCGGCCACGCTTTGGCTGGGACCACGCTGGGCTGATTGTGGTTACCTGAAAAAGACTGTAGCTTCCCAGAGCAGCAAAATGGTTTGTGGAGAAAGCAAATCCATGAGCTCCTGGGCTGGGAGACGAGGCAGTCAGCCCGACCACCTCGTTATCCGTGCCCTTGCCAGCCCCCATCAGCACTGAGGGGCTGCGCACCTCCCGGTACAGCCTGGGGGCACCCAAAGCCAGGCCTGAGCACCAGAGGAGAGATCTCTCCAGCCTCTGCTCTCCTGGTCTGTCCCGCCAGCAGCGCGCCCGCGGCGCTGCAATTCCTGCTGCCGAGCTGTCCTTCCTGGAGCTCCTGCCTGGGCTGTGCAGCCTCCCCCAGCAGAAAGCTGCTGTGTCTTTTCCAGGCTGTGCAGTTATCCTCGCTGGCTGCTTCATCTGCTGCGGGGCTGGAGGGGCCGCTGGGCTTTGGTGGCCTCGGAGCTGCACCTTGCAAGTGTGTCCCCCCGATAGGTAAAACGCTGCCGTACCTCACGCTGCCCTTCCAGGAGGGGAAGGACCCTGAGCAGGTCATTACTTGATGAAATGTGGGAAGGCAACTCTTTCCCCCCCGGTATCTCAGGTGAAGGAGCTGGCACCCAAGCGCTGCACGATGAGGAGCAAGGAGCCGTGCCAGCAGCCCGCTCTGTGTGCTCGAGAGTGAGCGAGAGCTGCTGGCATGAATTACCACGTTGTCATCCCTGGCGCTGAGATTCCCAAAGAATAGCTTAGCGGTTCAAAGGGCTGCTGAAATAATTTTGCACAGCATAATAACAGTCCTTAAGCCTTCCATTTAAAAAATGTCAACAAATACCTGATTTCCGCAGCGTGGCTGACTTGCTGGCACCCAGGGGTCAGGCGCAGCCAGCCCCTTCCTGACACCCAGCGCGGAGAGTTTAGTTCTAAGTGACAAATTAGCCTAATGAACTCCCAGCATCTTTGTGCTGGTGAGGAGCCCTGATTTATACATCCTTCTCCCCCCGCAGCACTTCATGTAAATGTCACTCCTCCCTCTGCCCAGCTCTGGCACCGGTGGCTGGGTGCTGCCGGGGAAGCGGGCGAGATGAGAAGGGATGTCCATGCCGGTGGTGCTCACCCTGCCCGGCACGGCTGCTGCCTGGTGAGGATGCAGCCTGCTAACCCCAGCGAGTGCTACTCACCCTGCCCAGGCTGCACCAATGATTTTTATTTTAGCCACTAGATGGGAGAACACTTTGCGGTAGGAGCGCATCTCCCAGCCCGGCATGCCGCAGCACCTCTTGGAGCATCCTGAATTCCTTCCTCTGACAAGTTATTTCAGACCGAAATAACTGATGAAAGCCCTTCGCCCTCGGAGCCATACGCACACAAAGCCCGTTTTCTGTGCGTGTTGCTGAGCGGGTTCCAAGACGATGATGCCACCCCAGGCACCAGCTGCCGGCGAGTCCTTGGCACTGGGCACCATTGCACGCGAGGGCAGGAGGGAAGCCTCTGGGTCACAGCGTGGTGGGTGCGTAGCCAGGGAAGGGCAGTGTCTGTGCTGCAGCCTGCACTTGCAGCCTGTCCCCCCCCGCAGGAGGTGGCTGCAGAGGGGCTCGGGCGCTGGGGCAGAGCTCTGTCCCCCACCGGTGCCGGAGGCTCCAGCCCCGCAGCTCAGCAGGCGTTCCTGCTTCTGGCCAAGCCCCAGCTCCCACCAGCGGTCAGCCACGGGGTGTGTGGGACACCTTGTCCCTCCTGGAGCCCAGCACCTTCCCCGGGTGACAGTGTGGTGTCCCCAGGGCACAGGAGCCACCCCGGTGCCCGGACACCGTATGCCACGGTTTACTCTGATGCGAGAGGGCTCCAGGCTGGCGGGATTTGGCCAGGGAGAGCTGCAGCTTCACTGGCTCAGCTCAGGGAAGGAAACACGAAGGCAGAACCTGGGGACAGAAGGAAGAGGTTGCAGCTGAAGGCTCTGGGATCACAGATCTCTTGAGTCCATTCCTCTCATCTCCCCACTCCCCCAGGCAACCGGGACCAGTGGGGCTCAGTTTGGGAGAGGGGTCTCTGCCCCTCAGCGAGCCCCATGCACCACCGGCACTGGCACTGTGCCCTGGCCAGGGCTGACCCCAGGCTGCAGATTTGTGCCACCTCCCTGGCACCCCTCCTGTCCCTGTCCCTGTCCCTGTCCCGCCTGGCACACACAAAGCACTAACACGTGCTCCCCCGCCGTCCCTGAGCTCACGTTCTAGGAGGGAACTGATTTCCAAATCCCTCACGAGCCCCTTCAGCCGAGTCAATGGGCAGCTCTTACCAGCATTTAAGTTTTGCAAACCCTCTAAGTGCTCATGAGTAGCAAGGGAAATTACTGCGGTTCGCCTGGATTGCCCTCCTGGCACACCGTTTGTTAGCGTGGTGCAGCGCAGCCCTGGCGTAAAGGGCCCTTTACGGCCACCGAGCACACATTGCGCTGCAAATGCTTGTAAACCAAACTGCTTGTGCCTGTGATTCACACATCCAGGAGCAACGGGTTATTCCTCGCCGGAGCGCTGTTCTGGGCATTTACGGCTTTGCGGCTTTGCATGGACATTATCTGCATTTTCACGTAATATTATGAGTTGCCTTGCAAAAGAGGGAGGAGGCTGCTTAAACTCCATCGTGTTCATGGAGAACCTCTCTCTGCAGGGCTTGTTTTCCGGTTTCACCAGCCATTGAATTAGTGACATTCAAAACAGATGAAGTGCCTGGTAGGTTTCCAGAACCATTTGCTCGTGAAACCAGTTACTACTGAGGGATTTATCACACGGTTGGAGAAGATGCTTTTCCCACGTAAACTGCTTGGCAAATCCGTGTTCATCCTGTTGTTTATTCCCAGGCGAGGGGCATCTTGTGGACTGAAGGTCAGCGCCGGGCAGTGCCAGGAGTGCCCTGTCCTGCAGCCTGGTCAGCAGCCACCACCTGAACAAACCAAACGTGGCAGTGCCGGGGGGTTCCACAGCGACTGCGGTGCCAAAGCAGGAGGGAAACGCGTGTGCGAGGAGGAGGAGCAGCGGCTGCATGGAGCCGCCGCTCACCGAAGCTTCAGCTTGGTGTTTTCACAAGTATTGCCCACCAGCCCCTTTGCGAGGAGGCTGACGATCTCTGCAGATCAATGCCGCTGGGAAGCCACGGCGGCCGGTCTGGAGAAGCCCACACGGCAGCGTGCCACCAGCCCAGCGACACCCAGAGCCCAGAGGCATCCTGCAACGGCAGGCGGCGGCAGGAGCCCACCCGGCAGCCAGCGCCTCGCCGGCAACACTGCGGTGCTGATGCACTTTGGTGGGGTCTGGGCTCCTGCTCTTCTGCTTCCCAGCCTCAAAGTAGGTTCTTGCGGGGGTCTGCAGGGGCACCGAGAGCAGAGGACCCGCACCAGCCCTGGGCTTCTCACGCCCACCTGCTCAGGCAGGGCAGGGCAGCCCCTCAGCACCTGAGCTGTGCTCCCAGCACCTGGAGGAGACACACCGACCCACGACCCGCGGCAGCACAGCCGGTTCTCACCGGGGGGAGCAGCCCCAGGACGTGCAATGGAGCTGCCCTGGGCAGAAAGCAAAGGCTTGGAGAGGCCAGAGTGTGGGCGGTGAGAGCAGCCCTGCTCCGGCTCGCAGTGCGAGGGGCTGCTGGCTGCAGATTTGTGCTCGCAGATTGTCCCCAGGAGCCAGGTTTTTCTCTCCCCCCCGGAGTCTCCTCTGTCAGGGAAGGTTAAATGTGTGATGGCAGTGATGGGAACCTGGTCTGCCAAAATGAAGCACTGGATGGGGCCAATTAGCAGAGAACTGTCTGTGCTATAAAGTGCTGAGTCCAACTCTCCTGGTGCTGGTGTACTGGAGAGGGCATTGCTTACCAGGCTGTAGCACTGACATTTTGTGTGAACATAACAGATATCTACTTGTGCTTTGAAAATCTCTCCTCTGTCCTGCCATTGCCCTAGCAATATTTCTGAGAACACAAAGGAGAGAGCATTGGAGCGCTGCTGGGGAATTGGATAAAAATCAAGGGCACACTTGAGAGCAGCTCTAAACGAGGGTGCCTTTCGAATCAGGTTGCTTTGTCCTGTCACACATGATCTGGTACACTGTCAACTCCACCAGGGTGCCTTGGAAGTAAATGTGAAGTTACTAGTCCCGCTCCTTCAAAGTCCGCTGCTAGGAATGGAAAAACTTTGCTTTTGCACTACAGCCTGCTGGGTTTTACCTCCCTGGCACCAGAGAGCCGAGCCCTCGCGCCCGCAGCGCTGATCCCAACCCCGCTCGGCCCGGCCCTGCCCCGGGGTGCAGTCACGGCAAGCAGGATCAGCTGAAACCTCCTCGAGCAGCACGTGGAGCGCAGTGACCCGCCGGGCGCCTGCTGCAGCCATATCTTAAGCACGGATTTAATTTACTCGAGCAAGGATGGGACTTTCAAGCTTGCCGGTGTGATTTAGGAGCCCAAGCCCATGGACTTGGCTTTGACTACAGCTTGTGCTGATTCCTTTTGGAAAGCCCAGTTTGGGCAGAGTCCAGGCACTTTGCATCCCTCGTAGCACTCGGAAGCACGCCGTACACATACTACACAGAGAAGAGGAGCTCAGGGGGCATGAAATGAGTATCCATGCTCAGAATCAAGAGCAAACATGTGCCCGGCTGTCAGCAGCCTGGAATGATGTTGTGTCCTGGGAAAACATGTTTTAATGACACAAACGTCAGCACCTGCCTTGTGGATGCCTCAGCCCTGGGTCGATGCCTCTGAGTCTGACTGGATAAAAACGCCCGTTTTACTCCCAGCTCCAAATGAGAAGTGCAACCTCCCGGTTTTGGTCTCTGTGCTGTCAGGCTGGGAGCTCCTCAAGCAGCGTCTCAGCTGTGCCTCACCAGCTGCCTGCTGGCTGTCGGCAGCTTCCCGTGGGCGGCAGCCAAGCCCGGCCTTTACGGGAGAGGCCGAGTGGGAGCTGGGGGAGCCGCTGATAAATACCAGCGCCCACATTACCCGGCAGCATGTGGGGATCCAGCAAGGCTGCGTTTTTGGGGGGTTTTTTTGGTTTTTTTTTGTTGCGCACATGTTTAGCGTTGCATCCTCAGCCTGCAGTTCAGCCAGCGAGATGCGCCTGGCAGCCCAAAGGGCCAGCGGGCATCTGAGATCCTGGGGGAAAGGAGACCTGAGTGCAGCAGGCAGCAAGTCTGACCATCACACGAGCCGCACAACACCCTGGGGGAGCAGGGCCGAGCTCCCAGGGCACTGCTGCAGGGAATCCCCTGCCCCTGTCGAGCAGTGCCCTGCGGGCCCCTTCCCAAGGGCATTTCACCCCACCGGCTGGGTACAGCGGGTGCCGAGAGCCAGCCCCGTGGGGAGCGTTTGCACAGAGATGGGGAAATGTCCTTGCTGCTGAGCATGGGTGTCAGCCGTGGAGAGCGAGCCGTCAGCACCCAGCCTGGGCACCCACCGGAGCTGGATGTACAGAGTGGCAAATGGCTCCTTCCATCCAAGCTTGAAAGAGGGAGGAGACTGGATGGGAACTGAACTGGTGAGGAGGCTGCTGGTGTATAAAAGAGCCTACCACCAGCTGAGTCAATGTGAGCCCTGCTAATGCAAGAGGTCGAAGCATGGGCTGAGAGCAGCAAGGGCTGTGTTTTCCACCACTGATTATTTTGGCATGGAAATCACAGAACGCATTTCACGAGGAGCCAGTGCACAGCAACAGGCTTCACACCTGCCTGGATCACAACAGTGGGACGCGGGGACAGGCAAATCCCAGCGCTGCAGTGCTGAACGAGCAGGCGATTTGCCGAGAGATCCGTCCTGCGCCGCACCGGTGGGTCAGGGCTCAGCCTGTGGCTACGTGTGCAGACACCCACCGAGCCCCTAACAAGCCACCCTACATATGGGTGCTATCACCCTCTGTCCCTTGCCTGCCTTATCGCTGGCTCAGCGGATGCTCTACCCTGCTCCCCCGACCCCCATCGCAGCATGTTCAGAGCTGCTGGGAGCAGCAAGTCTCTGCCGGTGACCGTCCCGCTCCTCCAGCCCCGCTGCTGCCGGTGCGCCCCCTGCGGTCCCTGCCGTCCTGCCCTGCCTGCTCCTGCTCCTGGCCCCCCAGCTCTCCCTTGCGAGAGCTGCGCCCCTGGGTGTTGCTGCAGTAACTGCTCCTGCTGCGTGCAATTCTGCTCAGGCTCAAGCCGCGGCTTTGCGTGAATGCCCACAGGAACTGCTTTGATGTTTATTAAACACTTAAATGAAGAGAGAGGAAACCACTGCAATTAAAATACTTGGAAACCCTGGGAAATCTTTACTCTGGACAAACTCCCTGTCTCACGGCAGCCAGCAGCGGTGGGTCCGGCTCTTCTGTGCGGCGGTGCTCAGGAGAAGTGACGAATGCTTCACCTCTGCTTTCCCAGAGCAGAAGGGTCACGCTGCAAATGCCTTCGAATTGATCGAAGCAAACATGACATGCAAAAAATAAACCTCCCTTTGTTTTAGAAATCAAAGTTCCCGTATTTGCTCAAACCTTGCAAGCTGTCAGCTGTTTTTTCCATTACCCTCCATATCATCTAAGGGGAGTCCAAGCTAAACCAACACTTATCCAGGGACCAGAATCCAGCTGCCTCATCTGGAACCAACTCCACCACAGCCAAATGCCGCTCGTCCCCGGTGCCGTAAGCGCTGCTGTCCTCGCGGCAGCCTGCTCATGCCGGCGAGGCAGCGGATGGCAGCAGGGACCTTCGCCCCACGGGCAGCGGGCACACCGCGTCCCACAGCCGACCGGGGGGCTCAGCTGCTCCCGGGGCATGAGACGGTTTTTCCTCTCCTGCTCTGCTTTGCGCTCCAGATCTCCTGGACTGGGAGCAGGCCGCACAGGGCGAGGGGCTGGCCCCATAGCATCAGCTGCCTGCTGTGCAGTATTGGTCCCTCCTGACCCGGGGACGGCTGGCATGGACACCCAGCTCCGCACGCCGCCCTGCTGCCAGGCTTGCTGCCCGTGCATTTTCATAGGGTATGTTTTTCCTTTCCATCACTGTCACCCAGTATAGGAATTATTGGCAGCACTAGCTTCCAAGTTATTATTTGATCCAAGATTTTGCAGGTTTCCATGAAGCATCTTTCCTTGTGCAACTGCCACAAAAGCAGACAGCATGGCCCAGAGCTCGCTCCTCGTGGTGAGGAGCTGCGAGAAGGCTCAGCCCCGCAGCCACGGCCATCGCTGCCCAGCTCTGCCCGGCTGCTGCCCGCTCGGCTCTGGCTAATCCGCAGAGAGACGGAGGGGATAGAGTGTGTCTCAGCTTCTTCTCCGGGCATTGTTCCGGATCAGCGCTCGGCCGGCAGGATGGGCCAGTCATGGGGAGCACCTTCTGCCGCATGCTTTGACCCATCTTTCACCCCAAGCAGAGGCTGTGGTGGTGAAATGGGATGTGGGACCTCACTGATCGGGCTGGAAAAATGGAAAAGGGGAGAGCTCTGGCTGAGGAGGAGAGTTAGCCGTGCTGGTGGGGAAACTCCTAGAGTACCTGCTTGCAATTTGGGTAACAGCAGGCGCATTCGGCCGGGAGGACAGCAGTCTGTCTGCCAGCCGGAGGGGCAGGCGGGCACGGGGTGCGGAAGGCAGCGTGCAGCCCCACTTCCCGCTCCCACCTGGGGCTGTCTGCCCCTCCCCGGCACCGATCTGGCACCCAGCAGGCTCTCCGGCCGTGAACCTCGGGGCAGCGATGGGCGCACATCGCAGTCCCAGCGAGCACCCAGGCCAGGCAGCTCCATCCTGGAAATGCCAGCACCCTTCCCAATTCCAGCCTGTTCCCTCCTGTTGCCACGGCAACCCGTGACCTCACTGAATTCCTTGGAGATCTGCCAGCGTTTTCGGTGGAAACAAAACTAATTAGCGCGGTTTTCCTGATGCCCTCCCTGTCTGCAGGGGCTTGGTCCTGCTTGGTGCTGGGTCGGGGCCAGCTCCTCTGCCGAGGACAGGCAGCTGCCCACGGGCCGCAGGGTTCACGCGCCGCCTCGCAGCCAACCCAGGTCTCACGCGTGGCCATCACCGTGGTGTCTGACCCACCCAGCGCTCCTGGCTGCGGGGAACCCCCGGGATGTGGGAAGCACCAGGGCCCCCCCTGCCCTGCTCAGGCTCCAGCTGCTGCCGGCGCCCAGTTTTCCCAGTTTTGCCCTGCTCAGCACAGCACCCAACGCCAGGACGGAGGAAAGGGATCAAAGAGTGAGACAAACAGAAATAAATGGAGAAACCAGGTCCTCTTCTCTCCCATGTATGACATGTGGGAGCGGCTGCGCAGATATCAGGGTGCCCTAAGGAGAGGCGGAGGGTGGGAAGGAGCGGACGGTGGCGAGGGGTGCCGATACCTCCACAGGCAGAGGGACCACCTGACTGCAGCGTTGGGGGTTGCAGCGTGCAGGGACTGGATCAGCTCCACGCTGCTGGGTGGGGAGGCGCAGGCTGTGTATGGGACCTGCCAAGGGGAAGGCCACAAGTGGGGACGTCCCACGGTCAGCAACACGCGTGGGGCTTCCCCAGGACAGCGGGGGAGCTGGCACCCAGAGTTGGAGTGGGTGCCCGGAGTGGGTGCCCAGCTGAGCACACCTCCATGCTGAGCTAGCACAGGTTGGGGGTCCCACCTGGCCTGGGGGTCCTGCTCAGTCTGGGGCTCACAGCAAGCCGGGGCTTGTGCCAGCCCAGGGTTGAGCTCAGACTGGGGGTCAGCACTTGGCCTGGGGGTCCTGCTTCACCCAGGGGTCCCTGTCTGCATAGGGTCCTTCTCTGCCTGGGGCTTGCATTTGTCCCAAGGTCCCTCCTGGCCTGAGGGTCCCTTTTGGCCTGGGGCCCCGCTTCAGACAGGGCTCCCATCTGGTCTGGGGGTCCTTCTTGGCCTGGGGCTCCCGCTGTGCCTGGGGATCCCGTCTGTCCTGGGGGTCCCATCTGTCCCAGTGCTCCCTCTTGGCCTGGGGCTCTGGCTGTGCCTGGGGCTCCCGGGGGGTCCCGTGTGCCTGCGGGTGCCTCTTTCCCGGGGGTGTCCCGTGTGCCCGGGGGTGCCTCTCGCCCGGGAGGTCCCGTGTGCCCAGGGGTGCCTCTCGCCCGGGGGGTCCCGTGTGCCCGGGGGTGCCTCTCGCCCGGGAGGTCCCGTGTGCCCAGGGGTGCCTCTCGCCCGGGGGGTCCCGTGTGCCCGGGGGTGCCTCTCGCCCGGG
>WEKW01020894.1:419006-461776 GCA_013389905.1 Sula dactylatra | reverse complement strand
CCCCGTGTGCACCCCCGGGGTTTGCGGGGTGCCCGGGGGGCAAACCCGCAGTGGCGTGGGCAGCCTGGGCGATGGGTGCACGGTGCCCAGCGCGGGGGGGGGTGCGGGGCCTCGGTTTCACCGGGGTTTCACCCCGTTCCCGCTCCCCGCACGTGCGGCTCGTGCTCCTGGCACAGGCCTGGCTGGAAGTGCTGCGCACCCCCTCCCCGGGCGGTGGGGGGACGTGGAGCGGGGCACCCCACATGCCACGCGCAGGGCTGGCACCTGGCCGCAGCGCTCCTCGCCAGATGCTAACATCTGCATGGAACCGCACTGGAACAGCAAAGGCGTTGCAAGGCCCGAGGAGAAGCCGGGTCACCCCCGGCAGTGCCTGGGCACCCGGCCGCAGGGACGGCAGCCCCCGATGGGCCCCGGGGGTGGGTCTCTCTCCCCTGGCTGTGCCTTTTCCAGGTGGGCAGAGTGGCACCGAGCAGCACCGCGTGCAGTGCTGGCAACCTCCGGCTTGTTTGTCCGGTGCCGTTTGCCGGAGCTCGGGGTGCGTCGGAGCAGCCAGGCAGGGAAGGGGTCTGTGCCGGGTGGGGGGGAGGAAGGACTGGCTTCTAGCCTGAGGGTGCAAATCCCTGTGCATTGCTGCTGTAGTTTCCAAAATCACCTCCAGTCTCATGAACGTGGACAGGAGCCCATTGCGGTTGAATTCACCCCTCGACCGCTGGGCATGGAGCGCAGCCGCACGCCTAGTTGGGTGCCCGTGTTGCAGATGGCACCGGGAAGCCCCTTGCAAGGAGGAGCGGGGGTGGTTTTCCCGGCGCTGGCAGCCCAGGCTGGGCGCTTGCAGGAGGCACCATGCATTTTGGGTCCAGCTCTGCAGGTCTTGCATAATTTCAGCCTAAGCAGGCTCCCAGGGAGGTGGTGGTGAGCGCTGCCGGCAGACTGCAGGACGGCCCCGTGGGCACCACCTGAGGCAAGGGGCCGGCTGGAAGGAAAGAAGCCCCTTAATTGCTTCTGACTAATCATGGCACACTTTGCACTCCAAAAAGCCCTGCCACAAGAGCGAGGCAGTGCAGCACCACCGCTCTGTGGCACATCTCTTCACCCCCGGCAGGGATCACGGGAATATTTCCCTGTTCAGATCAAAATGCAGTTTTTTTGCAACAGCTGTGCCTCCTCACAGACCTGGCTCTTGCATTGGAGCAGCCTCCGGTGCACCGCACGGTCGGCTATAGCAGCAAGGAAGGGCTATGTCTGCAAGGGGGTCATGCTGCTGTCCTGTTTTGTCAGCTGTGGCCCTTTAGGTAGCAGCGTAACAGATGATGTGCCTTCCTGGTTTGGCTTCAATCAAGCTTGCTAGCAGGTTTAAATCAAGCTTGCTTGCCGGGTTCTGAGTCCTCGTGTTTGTGCAGGTGGGGTTTTCCACCAGGTAAACATTAAGGGGAGGATGTTACAGCCCCTCTCCGTTTCAGAATGCACCTGGAAGATTTACCCTCAGTGTAAATGAGGGGCTGCTGTCACGGTGCGGTGAGATCCTGCCACACCAAATATTTACCAGGCCGCTGATCTGCACCAATTTACCAAGGTTTAGTATCTGGCTCGTAATTTCATATAATTCATTAGGACAAATTTAAATGAAAGCGCTCAAGCACTTGAATGCCCACTGCTTTGCAAACTAATTAATGGCATACCAGATGAGATAAGCAGCAGAATATTTATGGTGCAGATCTGCAGCATCGTCTGTGCAGGAGGCCGAAAGCGAGCAAATGGCACGTAAAGCTGGCAGGTCTCTGAGAGGAAGGTGTCCGAGTTCTGCAAACCACATACAACATTTTCTTCCAGCTCACCTGGTACCGAGCTGTGTTCAGCATCGCCGGATCTTCCCTTGAAAGGAAGGTGCCGAGGAAATTTCTAGCATTGCCCATGATCACCATTAATTGTTTTCTGAGGGTATTTATCTCTCCAGGCAGTTTCCTCTGGAGCTATGAGGACGGTATTCCCTGCAGCAGAAGAGTTTCAGGTTTAGATTTCTTTTTCACTGGAGTAAAGCCTGAAAGGTTTCAAATTCTGCACGAAGGAGAAATTTTAAAAGGTGGGTCTTTCAAAACCCCCTCTTTTTCAAAGTTCACGTATTTCGCTTTGGTGGGGGATTTTTTTCTGGGAATGCAGTGTCTTTTTAGCATACAGGGCACCTGAGAACAAAGGAGCAAAGTTATTTGAGAAACTAAAACACCAAAGCGGGGATTTGGACGCCTCTGGAAACTTCCTTTTCTGTTTTTGTCACATTTTTCCACAAATGAAATTTCCTCCAAACCAGTTTGATTTGGAAGATATTTTATTGTTGGGTGGGCTTCGGCTGGGTCCGCCTGCGCTGCCCTCCTGGGTCTGGGAGGTTGGCGTTTGGGCTGCTCGGGGTGGCGGTGTCGGCGGCGCGATGGGCGCCTGCCTGCCGGTGCTGGGGGGTGTCTGGGCCACGCTGCCCCCCAGGACCTGCTGTCCCCAGTCCCCCGAGGGTGATGATGCTGGGGTGTGCTTTCCCATGGTCGTGTCTCCTGCCTTTTGGTGGAAGGGGCCGTGATAGACGCCCCCCGGGTCCGTGCTGCATTGCAGGGGAGGGCGGGCAAGACGCAGGGTGCCCCGGCTGGGACTGCACGTGGCGGGGCGCAACCGAAGTGAGACCCCGGCGGAGGAGCCGAGCAGGCGCAGGGCTCCGGAGCTGGTCTGTCCCCGACCTCGCGGCCGCGTGCTCAGGACCAGGAAGGCTCCAGCGTGGGGTGGGGGAGCGTGAGTTGGGCAGCGGGAATCCCAGCTGGGTTTGCGCTGTGGATCCAGCCTTGAGTCGGATTTGCAGACCCGTACCCTGATGCCATGAGTTATTCTTAACCAGCAGCCCTCTGTGCCTCAGACAAGAGCCAACGTGATGCTGAGTCAAGTGGTAGCACTGTGCAAAACCCTTGACTTGAAACTCAGAAGCTCTCTGGAGCTATGAGTCTTTTTTTCCCGTAAAGCCTGGGCTGCTCTTGTGAACACACAGCCTATAGCCGGAGATTTTCTTCCCCATCTCTGAAGCGTTTGCCGGGGATGGGTGTGATGTTAATTGTCTGTGCTGTCAGGGGGCAGGGGAGACTCAAGGAAAAATTTTGTACCGTGATGCAAAGCTGAGGACGAGCAGTCAGTGGGTGGGCGTGCGTGGCTGTGGTCTGCCGGTGCGATGGGAGATGGCTTGTGGAAACAGTTCCCACCGGCACGTCGGAGAAGGAGTTTGTCTTCCATCTCCCTGGAGCGTGCCCAGCCCCGGTCCTGCTCGCTTCCCTGCACAGCTGAGGAGGGCATGAGGAAGCCACGTCTCTTCCCAGCACCAGCAGCCCAGAGTAGCAGGTGCCAAGCAGAGACAAAGCGTAGTCACTGAAGGCACCCATCCCTGAGACGCTGGAAGAGCTGGAGGGAAGCGGAGCTGTGGGATGCTTTGGTGCCTCGGGGACGCCTGCCCTCGTGGGGCATCAGGAGGGAGGTACCTGCAGCAGCCCCAGCCAGCCCAGCAGCTCCAGCTCCGTGGGTGGGACGTGCCCTGTCTCTGGGAGCCGAGCCCCTGGCCCCGCTGACGGAGCCGTCCCTGGCAGCAGGAGAGCTCGGGCAGCTCTCCGAGGGTGCAGCGGCGTGGGCCACGGGATGCAGCCGTGCCTGTCCCTGCGTGGGGGGTTCACCTGGGCAGAGCTCCCGGCGCCCTCAGAAAGGGCTGCTATTGGTGAGCCAGGGACAAACGCAGTCTCCCTCTGTGGGTGGGACTGGGCAGGCGCCCGCTGCTGGTCCCTCTGATGAAGAAGGTGGTGATGGCCCTTCTGGAGCGGCCAGGTGTTGGCCCAGACCTCCTCCAGCGTTAGATGCAGGTGGCTTTGCTGGGTGCTGCTGTCCCAGGCCCCATGGCAATGATGAGCAGCGTGTGCCCCCCCAGGACCCCCTGGCTCTTTCCAGCAATGGCCAGGGGAGCTGCAGCTGATGGGGTCCCCTCCTGGGCACCTCTGTTAAGTGCTCAGCTGGCCGGGGTTATCTGGGCCACGCTCTGGATGAGTGGGAGCAGCAGCAGAGGCCACACAAGCAGCTTTGGACACGGTCCCGAGTTGAGGCGGACAGGAAGGGCTCATTGCAGGGTGCCGCTCCGGTCCCGGTGGCAGGAGGGGACAGATCCCACCCGCAGAGCGGCTTCTCGCTGGGGCGTGCAGGGCATCCATGGACACCCCGAGCAGGGCTGCCCGCAGCCTGGCACCCCCTGCTCCGCTCTGGGGGTGCGGGCGGTTGGGCGAGGGTGCTCCGCGCAGGGTGCGGGGCGGCTGCCTGCCCGCCGGGGCCCAGCACGGAGGCAGCGAAGCAAAACCAGCAGCAGGGCTGCCTGGAGACGGCGAGCGGTCCCCGTGCCGCAAGGAAATCCTGCGTTAGCCGTGCATCCAGCCGCAGCCGAGTCTGTGCAAAACATGCTTTGCACAGGAGGGTAACGCGCTTCTCGTCTTCTAGAAAAGTCTGCTTTTACTTCGGGGTATCGGTCTGAGTGTGCTGCTGCCTGATTGCCGTCTTTCTGATTATTCACATGGTGCTTATTCAAAGGACAGGGTAATGTAGTGTGGTCTGTGCGGCTGATCGCAATGGAGCGATTACAGCTGAGTCTGAGCGCAGGACACCTTGCCTCTGCGGGAACTGGCTTTGTCATAGGAAGAAAAACCATTCCCCAAATTTGTCATATAAATCCAAATAAGGCAATTTTGGGACAACATGGCCTTCCTACAGATGTTCTGTGAGCAAAGGAGCTAAAGTCACGGAATGAATTGTTCCCCCAGCAGTTCACACGACGTGAGCTGACGGGGATGCTGGGCAGTTGCAGGTGAGAGCCACGGCTGAGGTTGTGCTCGTCGCCATCGCCAAGGTCCGGCTGCAGCCCAGGCTGCGCCGCGCTGGGCAAACCGGCGTTTGCAGGACTCGTGAACCGAGCAAGGAGCGTACGTTAAACCTACTCATCCCCAGCGGTGGTCAGGGCTGTGGAGGTTTTTAATGGTTAGAAATGACTTTCCAAAAGGCTGAGATCCACCGTAATCGGTGCCTTTTGCACATCGTCGCGAGTGCAAAGTGCCCGACCCTGCACAGCCCCCGAGGTGGGGGACGGCATCCAGGTACGCTGGGGTATCGTGTGCTCGGCAGTAAATACGCGCCTGCCCAAGCCCCAGCGCAGGCGTCAAACGCCCTCCCGAGGTTTTCCTGGTCCGGAGCTAAGTTTAGCATCGATGTCTCAGGTACTTGAGCTGCAGCTTCCGAAGTCCGCAGCTGGGTGCTTGAGCAGCAGCCTCCTCTGGGGCAGTGGGAATCCTGTTGGAGAAGCTGTCGGTTGTTGGATGGTTGAGAAAAAGTGGGTTTGTGCATCCAAACTCTGAGCTGAAGTAGTCAAATAGGTATTGGAATACTTTGGTTGCCGAAGACTGGGAGTCAGTAGAGGTTGGATTCTGATAGAGCAAAAAGGCCAAGAGCTTTTTCACCTGTAAAACAAAAAAATCTGAAAAAGAAAATGGTATTCAAAAGTCTAAAAGGACAATTTTCAATATGAGGGTTTTTTTTTTTTTAATTTATGGACCACTTCTGATTAAGAGATCTCTTGACTTAAGCTGTTCGGCTCTTCCCATCAGCTTAATTCACCTGGATTTGCTCACGTGGGTCTTTGCCATGACCCCTGGCCTGTTGTCCTGTTGGATCTTTATAAACTTTAAATTAAAACTCTTCTCCTAAACTTATGTACTTTTAACCAGGCTTTCTGCAATGAGCTGAACGCAGCAGTAACTCATACCAGCAGCACAGAAACCTAAATGTATTTACACGCAATCTGATTTTTTGAACATAAATCACAATTTGTGAACCTAAGCCTGAACTACTTATAAATTTGGCATTATCCTGCTGGTTTTTTGTGTTTTAAATGTGATGCCAGTCCATCCCCTTTATTCGCACGTTCTCGTCCAACAGATCAATGGAATCTGTTAAAGAAGTGGGAGGAGAGAGAAAAGAAACCTTCCCCCAGCCCAGTCTCAGCAGCCTCAGCTACGTTTTCTCAGCCACACGTATACAATTTGCAGATTTCTGGCAAATACAGAGGCGCAGACTTATTATAGCAATGGCGATAGCCATATGTAAAATCTGGCCGAGGTATGAATGGCCGATATACCCAGGGTTAGGGCTTTGGTATACCAGTGGGTTCTTCATTAGTTACTTACAGAGTGATGCCAAGGCTGTATTTCCAAGCTGTGAGCGGGGGGGCTGCTCACATGGTGCATATACCACGCCGGCATCGCGGGTACCATCGCCTTACCGTGCTCTGCCCGCGTGGTGCTGGCGATGCCTGCGTGCCCGTCTGCCAGCATCGCTGGATAATGTGCCAGAGAGGGAAAAACTGATCTTTCTTTTTTTTACAAATACGTCCGCACAAGTCTTAGGGTGGGATTCACGTGGGGTGATGCCTCCCGCTGCAGAGGGTTCCCGCTTGCTGCTTGCCCTGCTCGTGGGTGAAGCCTACGTAACTCGGCTGATGCTCAGCTCTAGTGCCCGTGCGTGGGCGTCCTCATGGTCTGTCCTGAATTTCCGCTTCTGGAATTTTTTCTTATTGCCAGCAAGCAGATGAGCTGCCCAACCACCCATCTCCTCCGCCCCAGTCCCAGGTCCTGTCTTCCCATAGGCTATTTAGGTCAGGGAAGTTAAAAGCTGCCATTGCTGGCTGTGGATTTTTAGACTCATCCATCCAGAGCAGGAAAATTCTCCTCCCTTGCCCTTTGTGTCAGCTGCAATAACCATCAGCTTCCTGAACAGGCGGCCACGTACCTGTCTGCCATGGGCGGATGGAGGGCACGCGCATCCCCAGCGCGGCGGGGAGCGTCCCCACTGCAGAGGGACAGCGGGGGGCATCTGTCACTGGGCAGAAAGGCCCCTGTGACGGCACAGCAAAACCGCTTTGTGCGGGAAAGGTGACGGTCACCGCTTCTGCACAGGCGGTGTTGCTGGGGGTGTTTCTGTCTTGGTCCCCCTGCTCTCACGCCGGCCCCTCCAGCAGAGCCGGGCACCATCTGTGACCAGTGACATCCAGAGTGGTCTGGCAAGTTGTTCAGGCTGGAAAACACCCTGCTCCAAATTCAAAAAAATTCTGGAATGTGTTGATTTTCTATTTTGGAAATAATGCACCATTTTAAAGCTTATTTGAATTTATTTATGTGTTTACTTAATAGGAGGCAAGAAGCAAAGTAAAACCCTTCAGCAGCTTAGCTGGACCAGCAGCAGCGGGTTTGCTTATGGCAGGCCTGGCTCTGCTTTGCCCTTCTCTGGCTTTACTCCAACAAACCAGAAAATCTGCTGTTCTGTCCCTGGTGCCGTGGTGTTGGTGCCTGCCTGAGGGTCCCGTGGCACCAGCCCTTTGCTCCTGGTGTCCTGGGGCGTGGGAGCTCTTGGTGTGCTGGTGGCTGTGGTAGGGGAGGTGAGAGCAGCATCCCGGTGTGGCAGACCGTAGCTCCGTGTGCTCCCTGTGGACCCTGAGCCGACGGCCGGGCACCGGTCGGGTCTGCGTGGGCAGAGCGGGATGGCGTTGGGGAGGGCAGGGGCATGGCGGGGGATGCAGGTGCAGCCTGGCTCCGTGCAGACACGGAGCCCTGCGGGAGCCCACCCCTGCAGAAACACCACACGGCACCTTGTCGTGGCCGTGGGGCACGGGGATCTGTGTCCCAGCAAGGCCCCAGCATGGGAACCCTCAAAGCACAACAGCAAACGCGCTCTCTGTAATCATCTCATTGGCTTTTAGCGAGGACGTGGCGGACGGAGGGGCCCGAGCGCGCCAGGCACGGTGGGTGGGAACGGGCGTCAGACAGGCACAGGCATGGGAGCGGGCAAAGCGTGTCTTGGGGTGTGCAGGGACCCGCATCTCGGGGTCACCGGCGACCCATGTCTTGCTGTGCACAGGGACCCGTGCCCCAGGGCGGCAGGGACCCACGTCTGGGGGTGCACATGCAGGAGGTCTTGCTTTTCCAGCACTGGGCATGGCAGGAGGGCAGAGCCATCGCTGCGCTAACCGTGCCAGCCCAGGGACACCAGACATGCGGGAGGATATTTCTGGGGAGATAGTGCCTGCACATTAATCACTCGGGTAGTCTCCTTCATTAATTCAAAGTCATCTGTTGAGGTTCTGGAAGCAGAAATAACTCCTGAGGAGCACTTTGCTATTGTACGCTCCTCTTAGTAAAAATAGCCAAGCTGGCGCTGGGAATTTTTTGCAGAAAAAGCGACAGAGGGAGCGGAGTTTCGGGAGTGGGCTCAGGGGTCCCGCACTGCGGTGGGTGCTGGGCTGGGTCCCTCCCAGCTGGGCCATCCTTGAGCAGAGCCCCAGGCCCACACTGGCCAGGGCACCCCCGGAGCAGCCGCTGGACGACATGGTCTTTGAGCTGCCGGCTGCTGGCACGGGCTCTGTGGTCCCTGGAGGAGCAGCCCTGGCAGTGCAGGCATTGCCTGGCCCTCTCCTGCCGGCACCTCTCAGCTGCGGGTGCCCAACACCTCTCACGACAGTACGCGGCGTCCAGGTACGGGACTTTGCCAAACTACCTGCTGGCGCTGAAATCCTCCATGCTGGTGGCTGCCGCCACCTGAATTACTGTGAAACGTTGGAGTTTCTGAGGCTGAAGCAAAAGGCATTGTTTGCCTCTGCTGAAAAATGCTTGCAGCCATCTCCCTGTGAGCCTCGGCGGTTCGGGGTCTGCAGGACGGATTCGGCTCCTGCCGGCTGCCAGGGATGGGCCGTGTCTTCCTCCGGTGAAAAGCTCCGGGGCCAGAGCAGCCTCCGAGCCCTGCAGGCTGAGGCGGGCTGAGGGGGTGCCGAGCGCTTGGCTGGCCGTGAGCATGAGTTAGGGTGGGAGAGGGGAGAGGCCCCGGGGGTCTCTGGCATCGCAGGCTGTGTCTCATCGAGCCGGGGGTCTCTGCCCGTCAGGGACTTCGGTAACTGCCCCCCCCTCCGGTGTCTGGCACCTGCTCATCCCATGGAAATAGGGGTGGCTGGAAAATGCCCCATAATGAGGGACCTAAGGAATTGCATCTACTCAGTTTGTCAGGAGGCAGAGCGAGAGGTGGTTTGAGTAAGGGATGTCAGCGCTGCCATGGCTGTGAGTTAATGAGGTCTTCAAATGAGCAAAAAAACGGGAGTGAGAAGAAGCAAACTCAAGCCGCAGGTCATTCGTGCCCTGCACGGGGCAGGGGTGGCCCAGCAGCTCCAACTGCCCTGGGGAAGCTGGGCGTGGGGTGGTGCTGGAGGTGGGGGCTGATCCTGCTGCTCCCTGCTCTCCGCCTGGTGCTGGTGAGCGGCTGGTCCTGTCTGTGCGTCTGTCCCGCTGCCCGGCCGGGGCCGCGCTGCCACCGAGCCTTGGCCCCCAACACGGGGAGTGCTGCTGGAAACGCGCCCGGGCTGTCAAGTTTGATGTGTCGCTGCGATAACAGAGAAGGATCATAATTTAGGCGGAGATAAAAGGTGGTGGGAGTTTTATTATTCAAATATAAAATGACTTCCTCCTTTCAAGCGTGCTGCACTTCCTGGGTATTGTATGGGGATAAATCAGAGTGACACGGGGAGCTGCGGCGCGTGTGCTCACAGGAACCAGCTTTTAATTGTACCTGGAGCAGCGGTCGGGACCGAACCGTCCCGGCCACAGCCCTGCAGCGGCTGCCGGGGCTGCCCCCGGCCGCGGTGCAAAGCTTTCGGCCCCACATCATCCAGCTCTGCTGCTGACAGTGTTGAAGCTGCTATTTGCAAAACCTTCAGGAGCTTCTGGGCTTGAATTAGATGAGCCAGCAGCTGTCTGACAAAACGCTTTTGGTGCTGGTGTGTCGGGGAGGTGCCTTGTGGGCGAAGCAGGGGGGAGAGGCAGGGTGGGCACCTGTCTGGGGTCCCTGCCCCGGTCCCTGCCGCGGGCTCTGCCACCCCTTATTTTAAAATCCGACAAGTCCCAGAGCTGTGCGTGGTGCTGCTTTTCCAGAGGGCCCTGGGTAAGATCAGGGTGCTCTAACGCAGCAGGATGCCTGGTCCTGCCTGTGGGTGCAGGGCTCTGAGCGGGTCCTTTCGCCCATGGGAGCGTGCACGGGTGCTGCGTGGTCCCCCTGCTTCCGCCAAGGGACCCACAGCGCTGGGGATGGGCAGCCCAGGGCTCGCCATCGCATCCCCTCCCGCCGGGCAGGGACCGGTTTGGGGGAGCCACGGAGGTGTCTCCCCGTGTTCCTGGACCCGCGGGGACTCAGCTGAGCTCCAGCTGTTGGCGTTGGTGGAGTGTGGGGATGTGAACACGTGTGCCGCCGCGTTGGGGCAGTTTGTTCCCGGTACCGGGGCTGAGAAAGGGCTTTCCCACCCCTCGCGCTCCTGCGGCTGGGATGCTGCGGCTGGGGAGCAAGTGCTTGGCAGTGCCCTGCCACGGCTGGTGATGTTCCTGAGTTGGTGTTTAAGGGGGAGGATTTCCAGACTTGCCAATAAGACGGGCTCTTTTTAATGCTGTTTGCAAGGGAAGGGATGTAGGAGATGTGGGCATAAAGCAGAGAGGCGTAACTACCTGCATGGTTTCAGAGACCAAAAATTTCTGGTGAATTTTCTATCAAAGATGTCTTGTTGCCAATAAAAGCCTTTGGGGGTGGGAAGGAGAAGACAAGGGGATGAGGAGCGAAGGGCTGTGGAGCTGCTGCAGTTCCAGACGTGTCCCGCAGGCAGAGGCGAGCTGCCAGCCCGGCTGCCTGGAGCTCTCGCCAGCCTGGCCACGGCACATTGGGGAAGGGGTGGGAGGCGGACGATGGCGTGTTTTACCACGGAGAAGGCTGCACGAGGAGAAAACTTGTCTGCAGGATCAGCAACAAAAAGATATTGCACCTAAGGGATGCTGGACAGAGGTAAAAGAGACGCATCTTCACAGGGTCGCAGAAACGACCAGTTGCCCCCCAAAGGCGAAAGAGCTGTTTCTGAAGGAGGGCTCTGGCATGGCCCCAGGGCAGCGCGGGGTCCCCGGGCTCCCCCTTCTCCTCCTCTGCAGCACCCGGACGGGCTGAGGAAGCTCAGAGGGTGTTTCTCAGGCTGTCGCCCAGCGAGTCACAAAGCCCTAGGTGGGCATGGTGCTGGGTGGGGGAGCTGGGTGTCCGTCCGTCCGTCCATGCTGCCTGCACCAGCATCACCCTGGAACGGTGACCGGCTGCGCCTCGCCCCCCTTACTTCCCGGTTTCACCGAAAGCATCCATCTGGGGGTCCTTCTCCTTAACACCCCTGGGCCTGATTAGGGTTGAGAAGGGGATGAAAGTAAAGATGCCAGGGGAGGGGGAGGAGAGGGGAGATCTGGGGGTAGGGGTGCAGCTGTAGCCCTGTTTTGGGGAGGCGAGCAGCACCCCCGGTGTTCAGCACAGGGGTGGTGCTGGTGCTGGACCACCGGCTGCCCTGGGTGAGCGCCAGCCTTGCCCTGGTGTAGCACTCCATCGCCCATCCCTGCCTGCGGCCCCGTGTCGGGGCAGGCCCCCCTGTGAGCTCCTGCCTGCGTCGCGGTGCCCGTCTGTGCTTTCATGGTGCCGGGGTCTGCGGTCGCAGCCGCCTGCTGCCTGCCGTCCTGGGGAGCACTGGGGTTCACGTCAGGGAGCAAGGGGCTGCTGCAGGTTGGGTTTGGGGTCTTTTTTTTGCCAAGATACCTGTTAATTCAGATCCCTCATTAAACCTAACGGAGGAGCAAATAATGTCAGGATGAGCTTTTTCTAGTGGGTTTCGTTTTAGCCCAGTTATTCCAGGCAGTATCCGGCATTGCAGCGTGGTACCTGTTTCCTAGGAGACTGCAGGAAAGCACAGGAGCAGCACAAACCCCAGCCGACGCGGGCTGCCACCGCACACAATTAGCACAAATACTGTAAATGTCAAGGGAGGCTAAATATAGTCCTGCGCTGAGTCCTATCACACCGTTGCCCATTAAAGCCTCCCGGCTCGAGCGGTGCGAGCACGCGGGATTGGGGCTCTGCTCAACGCCAAGCCCCAGGCAGCAGCGGGGCTCTGTTTGGGTGCCCGAGGGTGCTTGCTGCCCGTGCAGGCAGGGATGCAGGCGGCCTGGTGCCGGGTCCGGCTAAATGCCCTTGCTCATCCGCCCCATTCCCCGGGTGAGGGATTGACCCCGAGGCGATTGCTGCAGGCTCAGGCCTGCAGCCTCCCGGTCCTCGGTGGTTTTAGGTTTATCTGGAGCCCAGTGTTTGCCCAGCAGGATTTCTCCTCGGAGCATTTCTCAGCCCCGTCCTCACCTGCAGCACAGCTGCGCTGCCTCGCCGGCAAGGAGCGGCTTTTCCCCGAGCACCGAGGGCAGCACGTCTCGGCTGTGCTCCTGGTGTTTCCGAAAGTTTTTTTTTCTAAATTAAGCAACCTGTGGTGGATCATTAAAGCACTTTTCTAATGGCCCTGTGCGAGCGAGCGGTAACCTCACGCTGTGTTTGCTCCCGCAGCATTACTTCACCGTTAATTTCAACCATGAGAACCAGAAGACCCTGGAGCTGAGGACCGAGGACGCCAAGGACTGCGACGAGTGGGTGGCAGCCATAGCTCATGCCAGGTATCGCCCTCCGCCAGCGCAGACCTGGGGACAGGGGGTGTCGGGGGCGAAGCCGTGCCCGAGGGTGGCTGCGGGCAGGGAGCCGTTGAGCCGGGCCGGCAGAGCAGAGCGCTTTTGGCCCCCAGCCCCACGTTGGGGACCCTCGTGCTGCACCGGAGGCTGCATTCAGCCACGTCCCACCCAGCCCTGTGTCTGCCTGTCCCCGTCCCGCGCAGAGTGGCCAACCTGGCAGGCTGGCGCTGCCGGTCCCAGCCTGGTGCCAGAGGGATGCCTGATGCACCATCCAGTTCAAAGACCATCAGGAAGGGTTTCATCTGGAATAGCAAAAATGGTCAGAAAGAGGTTTTTCCAGGCTTGTGTTTCTGTGCCGTGGGAATGCTAGTTCAGCCCACTTGTTGCCCAGGGGAGAGCGGTCAGGAGCCGGCACGGCACAGCTGCGTGTCCAGCAAAGGAGGGTGCCGGGCTGGCAACAAGAAGGGGGGCAGGTGACTCTTGTATGCAGGAGACAGAGAAATACCATCTGCTGCAGCACCTTAATGAGAGCAGATGTTGCAAAGAGCTCGTGCCGCAAATGCCCTCCTTCTCGTTAAACTTTTGGGCTGTGGTATGTGAGAGAGGTTTGGCCACAGGTTTTGGTTGGGTTTTTTTTTTTGTCTCCTATCATTTCCTTAAAATTTGTGTTATCTTTTCTGTTTGCACCCTCGCGGGGAACCCGAGTCCTCTCCAAACTGGTCAGTTCTGAGTAGCAGCATCCCAAACCGCGAGAGCCGGCTCCCGGTTCATTCACCCTGCGGGTACCCCGAGCCCGAGGGGCATGGGCAGCGCTAGGCTGCTGGGAAGGAGACCCCCCCAGCAAACCGCAGCCTGCGGGCACCTGATCTTGTGTGCGTGTCCTGGGGGCGCGATGGCGGTGGGTCCGATGGAGGAGGGGTGCTCACGGCCGCGTCTGCCTGCAGCTACAGGAACCTGGCGACGGAGCACGAGGCGCTGATGCAGAAGTACCTCCATCTCCTGCAGATCGTGGAAACGGAGAAGACTGTTGCCAAGCAACTCCGCCAGCAGATCGAGGACGGGGAGATCGAGATTGAGCGCCTGAAGGCCGAGGTGAAGAGCCCCGCGTTGCCCCGCGGATGCCTGCGCTGGCAGGGACGGGGGGCGTCGCGGGGGGCGTCGCAGCCGGCGTACTTGTGCCTGTTTTAATGTCAGGCTGGCCCCTTCTCTTGCAAAGAGGGGCGAGGGCATCGCCTTTGTTGGAGGCTTTTCTTGCTGGAGCCGTGCAGCAAGTGGCCATGGCTGTGCTGCCCCGGCACGGGGCGCGAGCGGGGCTCACTGTGGTCCCCGGCGCCGGGATGCTGCCGCAGCAGGGAACGGTTCGCTCCAGCAATGAGGGCTGGGGAACAGACTGGTGAGCCGGTCCCTTGGGTTCAGGAGTAGCTTTTGGGGGAGGGATGGAGACTCCCTATCTTACCATTTCGCCTTCCTTATTTTCATCCTAAATACCTTGATCAGGCCGCCTCTGCATGCTGCGTGCCTGCTGGTAGCATCGGCCAGGCGGTGCGCAGCTAGAGGAGTAACCGAAAAAGGGAAGAGGCGTCAGTGGCCTCGGGAGGGAACCTGTGCCAGGTGCAAGCTGCATAACCCGAGTGCGTCAGGGAATTAACGTGCGTGGTGCTCTAAACAGAACAGACACTTCACTAAGAAGGGAGCGTCTCTTCAATGAGAGCAGCCCATAAAACCTGTTGCTCCTAGCTTGTCCCAGAAGCTCTCGCAGCCTTTTGCTGCTCAGGAGTTTGCAGCGTTGGTTGTAGGAAGGGTGACGCCGCGGGTTACGGCAGACAAAGCAGCAAAATGCAGAAGTGACTCAGCAGACGGTGCCAAGGGAAGCTCGTGTCTCTACGGCACCCAGGGAGGAGGATGCTCGGAGGTGCGGGTATGCCCCGTGCTGCCTGGCGTTGCAGGGCTGCAGCTGGCCCTGGGTACCCTTCTGCCGCCGGGGTTTTGCCTGCTGGGGGATTTGGTGTTGGTGGTGCGGCGGGCGGTGGGGCCGGTGGGCGAGGGGCACCCCAAAGCCAGTGCTGCTGCTGGCCCCCTCCTCGTGTCTGGCAGCCGGGAGCAGGTCCTGCTGCCTGCTGGGCTGGGACATCGACCCCGAGTCAGTCAAAATCTCAAAATTGCCATGAAGGAGGCAACTGGAGAGGCGGCGAGGGCAGGAGTGGTTTGGCACATCCTTATGGTGGTCTTTTCCTTAAATTTTGAATTTTTGAGTTACAAAGTGCAGGTTAATAGCAATCCCTGACCACGAGTCGGGGTACGCTGAAGGCTGCTTTTAGTCTTGGGGACTGGGGAGCCGCAAGCCTTTCCCAGGAGCGGTTTTGGCACCGCTGAATGTGTGCTCTGCAGCAGAACAGGCTCAGCCCCAAAACTGCCCTGGCTGCAGCTCGCGGCACCGGCTCAGCCGGGGGGTTTCTCCTGGGAGCCCAGTCCGGTGCTGGCTGGGACGTCCCTGGGTCTGGTCCAGTCTCCGAGTCGGAGTGAGCTCCGCTCCCCTGGGAACGTGGCCGGCGTAAAAGGCAGGGGAGGTGAGCGGCGGCGGCAGGGAGATGAGCATCCCGATGAGCTTTCGGTCGAGGGAGGTGGGAGATGTGTTGTGAACTCTGAAGTTAGCTGAGGGCTCGGGATCAGTGACGCTGGGCAGAGCTGCAGCCTGTCCCCTGTGCCCACGTCTGATTTTACCTTGCACTGGTTTGTTTTTTCTTTTTAACTCTTCCACATGCTTTGAAGCAGAGATCAAATAATCAGCTTCTACTTTAATGTGGAAATTCTGCTCACTCAATTTTAAAAAAGAAGAAACCAAAATAAAGCGATGGCACTGGCAAACCCGCTCCACGGGTCCCGGCCGAGATGCACCCGGAGTCGGCGCGGGGAATGGCTTCGGTGCTCTCAAAGACTTCAAAGCAGAGGGGATGCAGGGGATGTTTGGTGACTTGAGGCTCCGTAAGAAAGCACAGGGAGAGGAAAAAAAATCCCTAAAATCTCTTCTAAAATCTAATCCCATGTAATAAAATGGGGTGAGACTGATAGAGCTGCTTAGGAGCAGAACGGGTGCCTGTGAGCCCGTGACCGCTTTCTCCGGCGTGTTCCTGCTCCAGCTGAGGCCGGCGGCTCTGGTGTGGCAGTGCTGGGAGCGCAGGGGTGCTGGGGGGCCGGGGCCGCCCGGCGCCTCCGGCTGAGCCCCTCTGAGCCGCGGCCGGGTCGCACCAGTGGCACAAGCGGGGCCGGCTGGGCCGGGCTCATCCCCAGCCCTGTGCCGGGACCAGCCCCGCGCCCTCCCTCCCCGCGCCTGGCGGTGAGAAGCTTTGGGGAAACGGCTCCACGCTGAGCGCTGGGAGGGTCGGGTCTCTTTGGGAGAGCTCGATGCCGAGGGGCGGCTGTTGAGCTTTGTCAGACGCGGTGACTGCATTGACCCACAGCATTTTTAGCTTCTTGTGGCGTGAAAACACGCAGCTCTTCGTTATAGTTCGGATTTTGTGGAAGTCATCTCCTCTTCCCGGGCTGTGACCGTGCAGCAGAAGCAGCTTCTGCCCCTGTCCTCCTCCCCCAGCAGCCGTCCCCTCTCGTCCTTTGCTTTGCTTTCCCTCCTAACAGACCAGACACCGAAAAACCAACACGCTCGGCGGGTGTTGCAGTTACTGCTGCTGTCAGTTCCCAGCGTCGCTGGGAAGCAGAGTCTCCAACCGAAAAGGATCTCATCTCCTTTCTCTCCAAAACTTTTTGGAAAGTACTCTCTGAAAGTTGTTTTCTTATTTTTATTATTTTCTATAAAATCAAAATTCAAATCACATTTTGCCCAATTTTCATTTTCTGCATGGTGTACTTTCTGTTTTCCTGCCCTTTCCTGTAGCTTTATAAACGGTTGCGGCCGTGGGGGCAGGGACGTGGCAATGAGCAGAAGAGTGAGAAAAAGTGCAGGCGAGAAGCAGTAAAAATTCAACTGCTTGAAGCTAATGAGATTCAATCCAATTTGTGTTGGAAGGCTGTGACTGGATGAGAGTTTGTCCCCGTCTGCAAGTTTCAGGGTGCAAATGAGTTGAGATTTTTCTGCCATTTTCTATCCAACTCAGTTTTTAACGGCTCGCCTGGGAAGGCTTTCTTAGGAAACAGGGATGCAGTTTGCATTGGGTACCCGGCAGGATTTCCAGGTCTCCGTCTCTGCGGCGTGCTCGATGGGTGCTGGGGGTGCCGGGGAGTTGTTGGCGCCCTGACGGCTCTGCAGCATTTCTGTATCTGCTCCATCCACAGATCTCCCATTAAGACAGAATCAGCACCGTATGGCCCTGTATCTGTAGCTAAGCTGGAGGCGTGTGCCGTTCCCCGGTACTGCGCGGCAGCAGGGTTTGTCCCCAGCTCCCGGGACGTGCCGGGACGTGCCAGGAGGTGCCGGGACGGCGCAGCCGCTCACGCCCCCCCTGTACCCGCAGATCGCCTCCCTGCTCAAGGACCACGAGCGCATCCAGGCCGGCCAGACCAGCGTGCCCAGCGACGACGACAGCGACATCAAGAAAATCAAGAAGGTGGGTGGCGGCGGGCGAGCGGTGCGGGGGCTGGAGCCGGCGCTCGGCGGGGGCCCGGCACTTATGGTGGCGTGGCAGGCATGCTCGGTGTGGGGCTGGCGGAGCGGTTGGCCTGGGGGAGCTGTCTGAGGAGGTGCCTTTGCTAACAGGGTTTCCCTGGGAGGAAAATGTGTTTTGCAAAACTGGAAACCCTTGTGTTGGTTGTGTTTGCTCCGCGGGGCGCTCCCTGCTTCCCCTGGGTGAACGAGGCATCCCTGCCCGCGCCGGCTCGCGCACAAATAGCACCTCTTACATCTCGCTCCTCCCGCGGCTGTGGTTGTGTCTTTTATTTTTGCAAAGAACAAGCCACCGCCCCAGCAGCATCGCTGCAGGGAGCCACAGACCCCGTGGGGAAATCTGCTCCGAGTAAGGCACTCCTGGGGAGAACCAGCTGCACTCGCCAGCAGACGCTGCTTGCCAAGCGCCCGCTCCCGCAGGCGATTCCCTGAGCCCGGCAAGCGCGGAAGGTGCCTCGGCCTCGCTGCGGTGCCGCGGAGGGGAGCCGGCCCTGGGCACCCGCTGCCCCGTGCAGGGGACGTGGCGTTCAACCCTGCGGGCTTGGGGCGGCGGGCAGCGGCCGCACGCAGGGACGGAGCTGTGGCAGGGACCGCGATGTGCTGCGGATGCTCATTTACGTGAGGGTTGCAAGCTTTTCTAGGCGTCTTAATACAGCCCTGCGTGTTCGGGTGCACAGACGGGTGCTGGCTCTGGTGCCTTGGTTCACTAAATGATTGGGGGGTGCTGGGTAGGACTGAGCACCCGGCAGGCTGGGAGTCTCCAAACCCACACAGTCCTTCTGGCAGGGAAGTGCCTGTGTCGTGGCTGTGCCGGGAGAGGTCAGGAGCTAACACGGGATCCTTGCTTCTCATAGGACTCTTCCATGCATCTCTCTAAAAGGGAAAAGAGGACATTGTCTGCAATAACAAAGTGCATTTAAATGAGTTATTGCTCGTTCCCCAGCCGGGGGGATTCGGAGCAGCACCAGTAACAGGCACCATCGTGCACACCTCGGCACAGAGCCGGGGAAACCTCAGTTCAGAGCCGTGGCCCCTGCACCGTGCCGAGCACAGGGCGCCTGCCCGGCTCGTCAGCCCGGACCCTGACGCGGCCGCTGCTCCCTCGGCAGGTGCAGAGCTTCCTGCGGGGCTGGCTGTGCCGCAGGAAGTGGAAGACGATCATCCAGGACTACATCAGGTCCCCCCACGCCGACAGCATGCGCAAGAGGAACCAGGTCGTCTTCAGCATGCTGGAGGCGGAGGCTGAGTACGTCCAGCAGCTCCACATCCTCGTCAACAACTTCCTGCGGCCGCTGCGGATGGCGGCCAGCTCCAAGAAGCCTCCCATCACGCACGACGACGTCAGCAGCATATTCCTCAACAGGTGAGCGCCGTCCCGGGCTCCAAGAGCTCTGCGGCACCCCGGCAGAGCCAGCAGCCTCCAGGCAGGCGTTGCTGTCCGTAGCCCACTGCCCTCCCCTGGGAATGGGTGTTGGGGTGCTCGGTGCCGGCAGGCGCCCTGGGAGCCTGCAGCCTGGCTCCCAAATCCCAAAGCCATCGATGGAAGCTCACCATCCCTGTGGGACATCCCTGCTGAGCGCTTGGCACTGACGTGAGGGGGTGCCATGGGGGCTGATGCTCCAGGGCCTCTGTAGCAGGTTGGGGCCGTCAGGAGCCCATCTGTGTGAGGTCCTGGCTCTGGCAGCGGGGAGGACGGTGTCCTCTGGCATTAACAGCAGCCCGTAGGTGACGATGGATGAGTGAAGCGGGAAGGATGCAGCTCTCATGGGAGGTGGTGTGGAGGGGCAGGCGTAGCCTCTCCTGCAGCTGTGACACGGGGTCATAGCCGCTGCAAAGTGTGCCGAGAGCGGCCGTGCCCGGGCGCTGGCGGGGCTGGGAGGTGGCACTCACCGGCTCCAGCCAGGCCACGGCGATGCCAAGGGTGTCAGCGGTATGTGCCAGGTTTAACAGCAGCTGCAACGGCTCTGTCCTGCGGGTGGTACTGACACCAGCGGCATGTCTTACCAGCCAGCCCTGCCAGCCCTGGGGGTGCCGGCCACCCGTCCCTTGCTCGGGGAGCCGCGCTCGTGGCTCCTGGTGTTTGCTCCTGCCCATCTCCGCAGCCCTGGCTGCTGCTGCTGCTGTGATCTCCCCGGGCTGCTTTGGGTGCCAGCCTGCTCTGGAAGCTGAGATGGACCCAAACTGCAGAACCCAAATTCTGGTTTTCCCCCACATCTGGGCTTTTGTGAATCCAGCGCTTTGGCTGGGGCCAGTGCAGGCAGAGCGAGCGCTCCCAAGCAGCCCTCCTCTGCCTTGTCTCATCTGAAGGAGGTCCGTTGCCGTGGAGGATGAACAGTGGAGGACCCGGGGCCGGCTCAGAGCTCCAGCCAGGAGCACCCTGTCCTGCCGAGGCTGGGGAGAGCAGGGGTGCCCTGGGTGGGCAGCAGTGTCAGCCGGGAGGCAGACGGGTGGCTCGAAGGGCTGCACCCCTGCCGAGCAACGCCCGCCGCAGGAGTGGGGCTGCCCCGGCTCGGCACAGCTCTGCCCGGCATCGCACCCTCCTCTGCAAAGGCTGTGGCCCGTTCCGGCTCTGCCTGGCCCCGTGGGCAGCAGGAGTGTGGTCAGGACAACACGTCCCCTGTCCTCATCCACCATTCCCTGTGCGCTTCTGGGGACCCTCTCTGCACCCCACCTTGTGCAGCCTCCTCCCCAGCCAGTCCGAGGGCTCCCCTGCTCCCCCTCCGGGCTGGTGATTTCACCTAATTACTCGTTATTTGCCACTCGTTCATCTGTCTTTTCATCCCTTGGTTTATCTTTCAGTGAAACAATCATGTTTTTGCACCAAATCTTTTACCAAGGCCTGAAGGCAAGGATATCCAGCTGGCCAACGCTCGTGCTGGGTGAGTGCGTGTCGCCTCCTCGCCGCGTTTCCTCCCTGCTCGCTGGTGGAGCCGAGCCCGCGCTCCCTCTCCCAGTGCAACTTAACAGGCGTTTTGCTAACCGGTGGCAGCAGCGAAAGGCGTCGCACAGCACATCACTTGGTCGTGTCGGTCACGGAGGCGAGGACCTGAGCAAAAAAACCGGAGAAACCCAATTCCTGGTTCTGCCGGGCGGTGGAGGGGTGGGCTGGACCATGCACAGGAAAGCTGATGCTGAAGAGCATCGCTGTGTCCGATTAGACCCTCAACTGGCTCTACAGGGTGTCTTTAAAACCCAAACTGGGCAGACCTGGGTTTGCACAAGCAGCACGAGGCCCCAGGGGGTGCCCTGGGTGGGACCCGGGGGCGAGGAGGGTCGTGAGCTGGGGGGGGCTGTGCCGGGAGCCCGGAGCGCGGGCTGGACCAGCACGCCCACCTCCCCACCGCCTCTCTGCTCGCAGCCGACTTGTTCGACATCCTGCTGCCCATGCTGAACATCTACCAGGAGTTCGTGAGGAACCACCAGTACAGCCTGCAGATCCTGGCGCACTGCAAGCAGAACCGGGACTTCGACAAGCTGCTGAAGCACTACGAGGCCAAGCCCGACTGCGAGGAGAGGACTCTGGAGACCTTCCTGACCTACCCCATGTTCCAGGTGACCGCTGGTGCCGGGATCGGCCCCAGGGATGCCACCACAGCGCTGGTGGTGCGGGATGGGCTGGGCGGTGCAAACCCCAGCCCCACGGCAGGCATCGGGCGGTGGGGAGGCAAAGCCTGGGCAAAGGTGGCCTGGGGCTGCACCCTGCGTGGTCCCACACGGCTCCTGGGACCTGCTCAGGCCATTGCTGGGCTCGTCGGTGCTGCAGGAGGACTCTCTGGGTGAAGCTGCTGGCTTCCCGGTTACCCCGTGCTGCTGGGACATGGATGGGGCACGGCAGAGTCCTGGGCAAAACCCCCGCGCCCTTCCCCCTCTTCATCAAGCTTTAGCATGAAGAGCTTTGAAGCTTTCATAACCTCCCAGGTCAGGGGGTCTGAGGCACGGTGTCCCCGGCCCACGGCAGCTCCAGCAGCAGCGCAGGGTGGGCACCCGCAGCCCTCTGTGCCCCCTCCAGCCTGCCCCCCCTCGCACCGCCACGGCTGATTCCCGGCTCTGGTCTGTTGTGCCGCAGATCCCCAGGTACATCCTGACGCTGCACGAGCTGCTGGCTCACACCCCCCACGAGCACGTGGAGAGGAACAGCCTGGATTACGCCAAGTCCAAGCTGGAAGAGCTGTCCAGGTGAGACCCACCGCTGCCTGTCCCTGCCCGTCCCAGTGGCCGGGGCTGCGGGATCGGGGGCAGCTCTCGCACCCAGGCGGTTTGGGCTGGTGGAGGGGCTCTTGGCTGGGCTGCCAGCGCGGTGGGCTGCCCTTCCGCTGCGCAGGGAGAGGGGCTGTGGTGGGCAGACCCTGACCCACAGGGTTTGGAGAGGGTGCGGTGCTGGTGGGACCAGGCTGGCCTGGGTGTTCGTACAGCACCCGCAGCGTGAAGCCGGTGGAGGGGGTGACGGAGGGGCTGTGCTGTCCCGCTGGGGTGGGATGCAGGAGAAGCTCAGTCCTCGGTTCGCCTGGAGCCTGTTGGCCGCTCCTGACAAGGATGAAACCCCTCGTGTGCCGTTGGCCCGGGGAGATCTGCCTGCTCGTGCTGTGGGTGGCGGCGTGGGGAGCTCGCCCAGGTGCCTGCGGCTGCCCGTGCACCCTGCCTGCTTCTGGGGCGCAGGCAGCAAGCAAAGCCCTGTGCCAAAGGTGCCCCATGCTGCTTTAGCCAGGACCTGCCCTCCCATCGCCCTCGTCCTCTGCGTTTCGAAGGCCGAGACGTTCCAGTGCCGTGTCCTGCCCTCCTGCGCAGGTCCATCCCTGGGGCTGGCGGGACGGGAGCCTGGCTGCTTCTGGCCGGGGGCTCTGTTTTCCAGGGCTCCTTAATGATGAAACACGAGTTTTGGAGGGCTGCGGCGGCTCTGAAGGTCTGGCTCTGTCCTCTGGCACGGCTGTGCTGCTGGGGCTGCCCCGCGGGAAGGGGCCGAGTGCCTCCGCGGTCTCCGCAACAAGCACCCGGGAACGAGCCGCGATTCCCCGTTTCCGATCCTCTCCCTCTGCAGGCCACGGACCGGAGCGTTCTGCGTGTCCCGTGCCAGCATATTGCGGCGGCGCCAAACCCACCGGCGCTCCTCGGTCCCGAGGCGATCCGTAAAGAGTTTTCATCACTTTTCCCACTCCTCAAGGAGCAGGGATGTCAGAGGGGGATGGTGATGGGGGGAATCTCTCCATCACCAAATCCAAATTCTTGATTTCCGAGAAAGAAGCACTCATGTTTCAGTATTTACAGACCTGGAGGTACAGTCCAGGCTGATGTTTAGGTTACCTCCCGAGCTCCCGGGTCTTTATAGATACAGATGACTGATGTAATTCCCTTGATATTCCTTTGGTTTTGGTCTTACCTAGTGCAGCCCTTCCAGTCCGTAAAAAGGGATCTCCTGGGGAAAGTGCAAATCTCATCCGAGCTCCAATTTCTCTTCTCCCTCCTTCAGGATAATGCACGATGAAGTGAGCGAGACCGAAAATATTCGAAAAAATCTGGCGATAGAGAGGATGATTATTGAAGGGTGTGAAATTCTGCTGGACACCAGCCAGACTTTTGTAAGACAAGGTGCGGTGTTTGTGTTGACATCCCTCCCCTCCACGGTTAACACAAAGCCCTGCGGCCCCCGTCCCCCCTCGCCGCATCCCTCCGCAGCACCGTCTGGTGAGCGGTGACACTTGAAAACATAACCCGGTTCTGAATTTTCTCTGCTCCAAAGCGCCTCGCTTTCAGACAGTCTCGGCGCTGCATTTTATCCTATCGCAGAGCAGAATGTGCATTTTAGCCGTTTTTTATTTCCTACCACGAGAGAAGCGGCGGGACGCATCCTGACCTCCCGGGCACGTTCGGTCCCGGAGGAGCACCCACGCGATGTGGGTCCAAGGGTGGGCTGGGGGCCGTGGCCAGTGCCCGACTGGTCTCTGGGCCCCGATAACCTGCACAGCCGGTGCAGTCCCAGTCCCAGCCCTGGCGCTCGGGGACGTGCTTGTCACTGGCCCGCTCCGCGCACGCAGTGGTGGCCCGCTCCCGGGGACGGTGCCCTCAAAGCTGCCCCCGATGCCGATGCCAGGGACGGGTCTCTCTCCTCCGCAGGGTCCCTCATCCAAGTGCCGATGTCGGAGAAAGGGAAGATCACGCGGGGGCGGCTGGGCTCCCTCTCGCTGAAGAAGGAGGGCGAGCGGCAGTGCTTCCTCTTCTCCAAGCACTTGATCATCTGCACCAGGGGCTCCGGAGGCAAGCTGCATCTGACCAAGGTGCGGAGGGCGCGGGGGCTCGGCGGCCCCCAGCGACGGCTCTGGCCCCTGCTGGGCTTGGAGCTGGTGCTGCTCCCCGGGTGCTGGGGAGGGGGCTCATGTGCAGGGACGGGGCAGAGGCGGGCACTGCTGCAGCCCGAGCTGGCCGCGCTCTCTTGGTGACACCGGGGGTCCAGGGACCACCCTGCCCTCCGCTGGCCGCAGACTCCTGGGGGTGCCGGGCTGGGAGCAGGCGGGCAGGCGAATTTATTTCGTGTGGTCCAGACGTCTTGTCAGTGATGTGTGGAGCTCTGAGTCATGGGCAAAGACGAGAAATTGCAAGTTCTCGATAAAAGAAGTTATCCCGATTTGCAGCAGAAACCTTGACAATCTATTCAGTGAGAAAGTTAAATTATAGCCTAGGTTGGTACATAAAGCTCACAGTCTCCTCCAGTCCGCTCCCAAGACTCACACTTCTGTTGGTGGAAGCTTTGCAGTTAATTGAGCAAGAATCTTACAGAAATTGCTCATTACTGGCATTAAATTATCAGTTTGAAAAATAACAGTCCATGGCAAAGAGTTGACAATTACAACAACAGACTTCTGGAAAATTTAATTTAAAGCTCATATTAAATAATTTATAAACAAATTAGTTGATCAGTTTTACAAGGAAAACCGTGATATCCCAGCAGTCCGTAACCGCTTCTTTCCCAGTGAAAGCAGACCCTGCGCCGGCCGCGGGCTGTGTGCAGCCGCGCTGAAACCCTCGGCAGCATCGCCCGTCCCCATCCCCATCCCCATCCCTGGGGAGTGGGCTGCGATGCGGGGTGGGGGTCTGGGCCGGGGGTCTGGGGCAGCCCCCAGCCGCCCGGGGGGGGCGGATCCTGCCGCTGAACCCCGACTCCCCCCCCCGCAGAACGGCGTGATCTCGCTCATCGACTGCACGCTGGTGGAGGAGCAGGAGAGCACCGACGAGGACGGTAGGTGCCCCTGCCCCACGCACAGCCCCTCGCAGGGCAGACTCCCCTCGGGGCATGCCTGGGGCCCTGCTCTGCCCCCATCCCACCCGTGGGTGCGGGGCGGGGAGGTGGCCTCTGCATCTGGCTGCTGAGCAGATAGGGGTATCTCAAAAAGCAAAGTCGCAGCTACTCCAGGACCCTCTTTGCCGAGGTTGCCAGCACTGCCAGCACCGCAGACCGCCTCCCGCTGCGCCTTGTGGGCAGTTTGTTGTTCTGCAGCATGGTCACCCCATGGCAGGGGGGCAAAGCCTGCACCCAGGGGGCCGGGGAGGTGCCGGGGGTGTGGGTCCTGCTGGAGGCTGCACTTAACGCCAAAGCCCTGGCATGAGGTTGCTGCCAGCCCCGGCAACGTTGTCCCCGGCTGGAGGCAGCCGCCGTGTTCCGTGGCTGGGAACCGATGGCAGCGAGGTCAGCATTGCCGGCGTCCCGTCATGGACGTGGTGTCCTGGACATCGCTGCCATCCGTCCGTGTGGCGTAAAACCAACTGCAGCAGAGACGGAGCAAATTTAGATGCTGAATAGGTTCGAGGAAGCCATGATCTACTGGCTGGATTTAATTAAGTAAATGATTTCTTGTGGAGCAAACAGATGCACATTTATGCAAATCCGTCCTTCCTGAGGCAGGCAGCAAGTGTCACAGCTCGGTGCTAGCAGGTGGAAAAAGGCAAAGGTGCTGGACGTCCTCAGCCGTGCCCGCTTAACTGCAGACCTGTGAAAAAGCACGGGCTCCTTTCTCTTGTCCTCATTATGAGTTTTCTCACATGTGCTGGGGAGCCGGGTTCTCCCCTGGCACGTGGCGCTGGGGCCCCAACAGCGAGGACGTGCGGCGCTCGTGGTGCGCAGGCTTCGCTTTGCAAACACGGAGCCTTTGTGCAGCAAAGCTGTCGTGTCCTCACCACAGACAACCCGCAAAATGCGACGAACGCCTTAAAACCTTAGTATAACCTATGTGGGGGGGAGAGGGCTGGGGAAGTCTTTTCACAATCACTGTGTGTGGTTTTTCTATTCCAAAGCAAAAGCATCAGGGCAAGACATCGACCATCTTGACTTCAAAATCGTGGTGGAGCCAAAGGATTCCTCGTCTTTTACGGTTATCCTCGTGGCCTCGTCCAGGCAGGAGAAGGCTGCGTGGACCAGTGACATCAGCCAGGTAGGATGGAGCCGGCAGGGAGGAGGTGTCGGGGGGCAGAGTCCCCAGGGACAAGCAGCCCCCGCGGGATTCCTGCTCAGCTGCCCCCACGCCGGCCACAGCAGCGGGTTTGGGCACCCAGAATTAACGCTTGGCGCTTGCTGCGCGGCTGCAGTTCTGCTGCCTGCCCTCGGGCTGTGGCGGCGGCGGCGGCAGTGCCTGGCTGCGTGTGCACCGTGGGTGCTTTCCCGGCACCATCGGGGTGCTCGGGACCTGCCGTGGGCTGAGGTCTTGCGGCATCGGGCTGGTATGAACAGCACGGCTGGACCACCAAGCCTTGGGCACCCAGGGAGAGCGGTTCCATGCAGGGGGTGACTTGGAGCTGGGGTGCACCAAGAGCCTGGCCATCGCCATAAGCTTTCTGGTGTCTGGCAGCTTGAAGAGGAGGAGGAAGGTGACAAAGCCGCAGCAGGCGGGAGCAGGGAGCAGGGTCTGTCCTGTCCATGCTCTGCCTGCACATGTAGATATGTGGTTTGGATTTCTCCCCTGACTCAGACACACGGTAACGATTTACACCTGCTCTTCATTTGCTTTATGCAAATGACTTTGAATATATTTTTTCCCAAGTGCAAGAGAAAAAGTTATTGGTTAAATAGGGATTGTCTCCTGGCCACCTCTGTGGTACCATGTCCCTGCCTGTGTCCCCTGCCGAGCCCCAAGGAGAGCTGTGCGCAGGAGCTGGGGCCTGGCTCCCTCCGAGAGCATCCAGCAGCACAGGCTGGGAGAGGAGTTTAATTACAGCAGTACAGGATGAGAGGGGGTTTCTGGCAACTTGCCTTTGTGCCTGCCAGCACACCCTTAGCCTGGGCCAGGTCCACAGTGGGAGAGCTGGGAAGCGGCTCTGGGTGATGCTTCCCCCCGGAACAGGGATGCAGGAGCACGATCATGAAGCTCCTATTTTCAGACAGAAGCTCTTGCCTCTCCCAGCTGTGCACTCCCAGCCATGGTCTCCTGTCATGCATGGTAGATGCAGCTAGCAAGGACGTGTCTTGTCTGGATAAGACTGAGCTCCGACTCTCTCGTGGCATGTCCAAGCCTGGCAGGCAGCGGGGCCACCCTCGCCGCTGCCGCCTTCTCCCACCTCCCACCTGTGTCTCTTCCAGTGCGTTGACAACATCCGCTGCAATGGCCTCATGATGAACGCCTTCGAGGAGAACTCCAAGGTCACCGTCCCCCAGATGATCAAGTAAGTGCTGCCGTGGCCGAGCGCTGCAGAGAGTGCCGGGATCTCCCCGGCCCCGCGGTGCAGCTCCCACAGCAGCCAAATGCTGCCGAAAGCCCCGGGAGCCCAGCGGCTTCCCCATGTGCTCAGGCACTTGGGTGTGCCGTGCCCGGTGTGGCGATTAGCAGCGCTAATTAGCTGGGAGAGGACATTTGTGTGGGGCTGTGCTCAGGGCGGTGGGAAAGTTGAAGAGGGGAGCTCAGAGCAAAAATAATAATAGTGAAGGGGTGGGAGGGTGAAGCCCCTGTGGGGGGCGCAGGGGGCTGCAGGCTCTGTGCGTGCTGGGGTGCAAGGGCTGCCCCAGCCCGGGGAGGGACACGTGTGGCACCAGGCGCGCTGAGCACGGCCGGTGGGACGGGGTGTCCCACACATCGGCCGCCCGCACTGCTGCAGGCCTGCTGTCATCGGGAAGGGTTTTGGTTCGTGGGTGTCCCTCGGGGACAGTCGTTCCACGTTTTTTGCCTGTTGAGCTCTGTGCAGTGCTTCCACCCGTTCCGGGGTGCGGATTTCCTAGCTTTCCCCTGGGAGTGGTCCCGCGTGCGTTTTACTTAGGGACACCCGTACGAACAAAGCTCCTTCGCTGCCAAGGACCTGTACCGCTTTCCGTGGTCCCTGCACATCTTGGGGGGGAAGCTGCTTGTGCAAAGCAGCTCAGTTTTGTTCCAGGCTGGAACCACAGATATCTTGTTTCTCTGCAGGTCTGATGCCAGCTTGTATTGTGATGATGTTGACATTAGGTTCAGTAAAACGATGAATTCCTGCAAGGTCCTGCAGATCCGCTATGCAAGCGTGGAACGGCTCCTGGAGAGGCTGACAGACCTGCGGTTCCTGAGCATTGACTTTCTGAACACGTTCCTGCATTCGTACCGTGTCTTCACCACCGCCCTGGTCGTCCTTGACAAGCTCATCACGATCTACAAGAAGCCGATCAGTGCCATCCCCGCACGGTGAGGCTGCGCGCGGCATCGCTGCAGTGCCTGTGCCGGTGACCTGTCCTGCCCCTAAGGGACTGGCAGAGTTTGTGGGGGAGCTGCAGCATTGCTCCTCCGTCCCCTCTTCTGCCCCGAGTCAGTTCTCTGCTCCCCCGGCCTGCCTGGCCCCGGGGCCGCTCCAGGGCTGTTTCACCGGGTCCCCACGAGCCGTGGTACCCGCGAATCGGTATAAACCCGAGCTCTGCGGGTGTCCGCGCTCCTGGGAGGGCTGAGCGGTGGGAGCAGGGCGGCAGGGGCTGGCACTGGCTCTGCTGTGCCCGGGGGGATGCCCCGGAGACCCAGCGCTGCTGGAGCTGCCGGTGGGGATCTCCAGGACCTCTCAGGCAGAGGGTGCGAGTTCAGCCTTACCCTGTCTCTCCGACAAGGTCCCTGGAGCTCCTGTTTGCAAACAGCCAGAACAACAAGCTGCTGTATGGCGAGCCCCCCAAGTCCCCCAGAGCCAACCGCAAGTTCTCCTCGCCTCCCCCCCTCTCCATCACCAAGTCCTCGTCCCCCAGCCGGCGGAGGAAGCTCTCCCTCAACATCCCCATCATCACAGGAGGGAAGGCGCTGGACCTGGCCGCTCTGAGCTGCTCCTCCAACGGCTATGCAAGCATGTACTCCTCCATGGCTCCCTTCAGTAAGACCACCCTGGACATAAACAAACTGTACGTGTCCAGTAACTATCCCAATAAAATCTCTGACGAAGGAGAAGCAGCCTCAGAAAAGCAAGAGGAGTCTCTGCCGAGCAAGCAAAGTAAGTTGCTGTGGGTTTGCAGGCAGGTGGGCGCCCAGCCCAGGCAGCTGGCGGGGAGGGGGGCAGTTTTGCTGGGCGGGGGATTGGGCACACCGTGCCCAGGGTCTTTGCAGCAGCCCAGCCCCGGGCTGGGGCAGGCGGCCTGGCTGTGTGCTGGTGAGGGGTGGGCGCAGGGAGTCCCCGCCCCATGAGCAGACATGCAGCAGCCCTCTGTGTGCTGGGGAGAGCGGTGGCAGTCATGGTGGCGGTGGTGCTCCTGGTGATGCAGTGACTCGTGTGGTGAGGGTATAGGGGGAAGAGAGCGTGCCCCGGTGAGTAAAACACCGTAAAGGCCCCCGGTCCTCGCCGCATTGAGCATCCCTCTGCCCACCTGCGCTGACAGGCCCAAGCATGGCTTTGAGCCCAGCACAGCAGGCTCCCGCCGTAGCCCCGCAGGAGCCATTCGGCAACGGAGACCCCAGGGACCCTCCGATTCCAGCACTCGCCGCGGCATTTGTGGCTGCAGGCTGAGCTGCGCTCCCCACCCGCAGCGCGGGGACCAGCCTAGTGCTTGCGCTGCCCCGTCTGCACCGGGAACACGCTCCGCACCCCGAGCTGGGACCCGCCGGCTGCGGGGCGGCTGCCTCGGGGCTGGGCCCCTGTGCCAGACAGGCTGTGTGAGCGACTGCAGCGAAAACAGGAGCAGGCTGCAGCCTCCCTGTTTGCACCTCGCCATTATCCTCCCCCTCGCTGCGGGTCATGTGAGCACCTTCTGTGCCCTGGTGCCCTGAGAGGGGCCCTGAGAGGGGCGAAGCCGGTCTGTGGGGTAGGCGGGGGCAGAGGACAGCCCAGCCGGCGGTGAGGGGACAGGCTGCTCCAGCTCCCTTCGCTGGGTGATTTCCCGGGACCCCAGGCAGGAGGTGCGACTGCACCTTGGGAAGGAGGTACCGCATCCCACCCCATAGCTGTGCATGGGGTGCATGGGCTGGAGCTCGCCCGTGGTCCGGCTTGCCATTGCCAGCCCCGGGCAGAGCCTCCAAGCTGGCAATACAGGCACCATGCGCAGCACAGAGAGGTCCTGCTTCCTGTGGGTTGCGTGTTACCTGAAAGCTGAGTAAGTTGTAATAACAAAACAAACAAAAAAAATCACCCAAAAAACCCCACCCCCAAAAAGAAACCCATCCCAAAAAGACCCCAGAGTAATTGCAGGACTCTGTGATTTGTGAACTTGGTTGCTGTGTGCCCAGCTGGAACGATCCAGATTTTAGGAAAATCTAGAAGAGCGAAAATGTGGCTGCAATGTGCACATGCCCAGTGGTGATGGTGACTGGGTTCCCTGTTCCTCCCAGGCTCAGAGGTGTCTGTCAGGGAAGAGTCGGACACGGATCCCAACCAGAGCGATGAAGCAGAAGCTGAAACCTCCCCAACAAAATCTCCGACGACTCCTAAGTCCATCAAGTGCAAGAATTCATCAGGTAACAAGTGAGCCAAGACCCGTCCCGTTCGGGGGGGTCACTCGGGCTGCGCGCTGCCCTCGAACCTGGCCATGCAGAGCTGCTAAAGGTGCAGGCATAAAACTGAAGCAGTTGCGAGAAGGAGCAGGACTTCACCCTTTATTTTTATACAAGGGGACAGAAAAATGCTGAACACTCTGGCCTGTATCACTGACCTGGTCTGTGCATCTTACCGGGTCTTCTCACCCCTTTCCTCCCCTCCCAGGGCTGATCTGGCATGTTAAGAATGAGTCACACTGCTCAGGATGTGAGCCTGGCCTGGCATCTAGCATTGATTTATCTGCTCCAGTCTCCCCTGTAGCTATCTTAACACTGTCTGTAGCACCCTGTTGGCTTAATTCCTGCTAAAGCTGTGCTGGATAAATTCTTACGGAGTGGTGGCATCCAAAGCTGCCCATCTCCTTTGCTCCAGTGCCGGCGGGGTGGAAGCCAGCTCTCCGTGGGGGGCAGCCCCGCATTGGCCATCTGTACCCACCACCTCCAGGAGCCCCGTTCCCGGGGGGCTGCCCGTGTGCTGGGGGGGCTGGCGAGGGGGGCCAGGGCTGCGGGAGGGTCCCTGGCTGGGGCTGGGGCAGTGGCCAGAGTGGCGTTGGTTTTCTTCTCCCCCCCCCAGATTTCTCGTTGTTTTCTTACAACAACGGCATAGTCATGACATCCTGCCGGGAGCTCGACAGCACCCGCAGCGCCCTGTCCGCTGCCTCTGCGTTCGCCATCGCCACGGCGGGAGCCAACGAGGGGACCCCCACCAAGGAGAAGTACCGCAGGATGTCCCTCGCCAGCGCAGGTACCCTGCCCTGGGCTGCCGAGAGCGTGGGGGTGCATTTTTGGGGTGCCTGTTTCTACCGTACTTGGCTGGGTTGCCCTCGGCTGGGAGGCAGCCCCCGTGGTGGGGGGAGCCCAGAGCACCCACAGCCCAGCGCCTGCCCGCCCCGGGCTGTGGTCCCTGGGTGCCTGGGCATGGGGGCTGCCCGAGGAACGTGCCGGTTGCAGGTAGCTGAACCGTTTGTGCCTGTGGCTGAGCACCCCGCTGCCTTGTAACATGGAGCCTCCCCGGCACTTGCGTTGAAGAGGCAGCTTAGGGATGCTTAGGAGATGGGGCTGCTCCTTGTAGCAGTCCTGAAAATATCCGTAAGTGATTCCCGACGGAGCTGTAGCTGTGCTAAGGGGTTGCTGGCAGTTTCAGGCTTTCCGACGGACCAGCGGAATGGAGACAAGGAGTTCGTGATCCGGAGAGCGGCCACCAACCGGGTCCTCAATGTGCTGCGGCACTGGGTCTCCAAACACTCCCAGGTGGGTGGTGGGGGGCCGGGTGGGGGTGAGTGCTGCGGGGGCCCTCCCTCCCCGCCGGCGTGAATTCGGCTGCCAGGAGGCTCAGCCAAGCTCCAGCTGGAAAGACAATTTGGCACTTCTTTTTTAATTAAGCAAATGAATGGACATGGGGAGGAGATGAAAACTGCAAAGCAGGGGAGCTGGCAGCCCCTGGCGCAGAGCAGGGGGCCAGGCCTGGGTTGCTCTGTTTGCATATTCGGTGTGCAAAGGGGGGGAGCCGGGACCCGCAGTCATCCCCAGCTGGGCTCAGTGGAAGTGGAGCAGCTGGGTTTGATTCCTGTTAGGGGGTTTCAGGCTGGGGTCAGGGTTAGGACACTGGGTGGCTTTCCTTGCTGTCCCTGTTCCTCTTGGCCACCGGTTGCTGGGGGTACTGGGAGTGGTGCCATACTGGTTGGCACTGGGAAGCCCCCACGTGCCAGTGCGATGGTACAAAATGAGCCCAGTGCCTTCCCGGCTGGGTCCTGTTTGCTGGGCGCTGCAGGCTGGGATTTCACAGGGGAGAGGTAGCCCCTGCCCTCGGCTGAGCAGCCGCCTGCGCTGGCACCCTGGGGCCATCGGTCGTGGCCGGGCTTAAACGGGCAGGGAGCGGAGCTGCTAGGAATTGATGTTACTCACATTATAGTGCATTAACACTGACTGTGCCGGCTTTGGCAGGACTTTGAAACCAATGAGGAGCTGAAGTTCAGAGTGATCGGCTTTCTGGAGGAGGTTATTCACGATCCCGAGCTCCTGACCCAGGAGAGGAAGGCAGCCGCCAACATCATAAGGTGAAGGGCTGTGGGTGGGAGGTTGCTTCTCCTGGACGCTGTGCCAGGCTCTCGGCGGCCGCTTCCCACTGCCCCCCGGGATGAACGTGGGTGTGAGGACTCCAAGAGGGGCTGTGCCCACAGTCAGGGCTTGGGGCTTGGGAGGTGCTGAGGAGGAGGACGGGTGGTGCTGGGTGCATCGGTCTCCCCAGCACATCGGGACCTGATCAGGAGCCGTGGGCGAGGTGTGACCCCCCCACCTTTGTCCCTGCATGTGGGGCCAGCTGTGGCCTTAGTTAAGAGTTTTTTTCACTTTCAAATGGGAAATGAGACTTAGAAGCATTCGTTTGCACGCCGAGTGTTTAGACTGTGAAAAACCACAAAGTCGTGCTGCAGCCCCGTCGGAGTTGTGCATGTCTGATGCTTTCCCAGCTAAAGTAACGCTGTCTCTTCGTGCCATAGGACCTTGACGCAGGAGGATCCAGGAGACAATCAGATAACCCTGGAGGAGGTCGTACAGATGGTGAATACTGTTTTCCTTTGTCACTCCGCCTGGTAGCTCGGTGTGGTGGTAGGGGAACAGCTAAAGATCCCTGCGCTCCGGCACACCTGGCTCAGTGGAGAGCAGTTCTCCAAGCTCCAGGCCTACGGCTGCAAAGCAGGGAAAGGTTTTCTGGGGATGGGGCCAGCTGTGAGCACAGCTGGATCTGTTACAGGCAGAGGCGATGCTAATCCAGCCCGCCGCCTGTTTAGTCCTCCTGCACTGTCAGCAGGATGGCTGGAGTGGGCAGGGAGACGTACCTGCCTGCTGCTGCCAGTGCCTGCCCGAGGGATGCAGGAAAACCCCGTGGGTTTCTACCATGTCCTCTGTGTCCCCGAACCTGCGCCAGTGCTGCTGTGTGCTGGTTGCAGGTGACCGGCGTTGGTGCAGCTGGTGTCAGCGCTGCTCCCCCGGGAGCAGAGCCCTGGGAACGTGCAATGGGTTTAAAACCATCAGGGTGGCTGCAGTGCATTTGCCACCTTCCTGCATTAAAAAAAAAACAAAGTGTACTCCCAGAAAAACCCAAGAGCCACTTTAAACTGGCCTGATGCACCTGAAACAACAGCAGCTCTGTCCCCTGGGTCTGCAGCCGGCTTCAGGAGTGGCTGAGCCCTCTTGGGTGTTTTTTTAAGCTTTTGTCTGCAGCCAAGGGTGCTGGAAACTTCCTTTGAAGAAGGGAAGGCAAACGAAACCAGAGGGTTTCGGTCTGCCTCTCAGCCTGAGCAGCAGCAACCTGTGGTCAGAGGTGCAGTGGGGACGCGAGGGAGCCCTGGGTTTTGGGGCGCACATAGGGGTGATGGGGGTTGTGGCTTCCCCGGCCCCCTCCTCGTGAGCTGGGGTGTGTGTTGTGCCCTGTGCTGAACCCTTGGCTGGGGTGCCCTCCGGGCTGCCCTCCTGCATGGCAGTGCAGTGGCCACCAGTGCCACTTGCCCACCCAGTGTTCGCTGTCAGCAGCACCCTGTGCTTTGGCAGGGTGTGCCCCTGCAGCCTGCACCCACCCACAGCGTGCACCCACCCTCCTGCAGCCTCTCCATGGGCCCTTGAGCTGCAGCAGAGAAGCTCAGTTGGTGTTTGCTCCCTGACAGCCGCTTTCGCAACCCCCTTCCCCCTGGCCAGGAGGGGATTTTGCAACAGGCTGTTAACTCGTGCTGGCCGGGACGGCTCCCCGGGTGCCTGGAGCCACTCTGCTCTTCCAAAACCCCTGCTTTGCAGAGGTGATGCCTCTTCTCAGGGTGAAGCAGCACCCCAGAGCAGGGGGCTCAGCTGACCCACGGCACCATCTGCACGTCCTGCACCCCCAGCCACCCCGCAGTGCTGTTGCCCCCTTGCACCACTGTCCCCGCGCACCGCTGGCTCTGGCCAGGGAACACTGCAACATGGCAGCTGGTGTTTCAGTGCAACATCCCTGAGCAAAGCAGGGACAGGGCCATGCCATTTGCTCTTTGCTTCCAGACCATGCTGGCGAGGGCAGCGAGGGCAGTGAGGAGGGGCCAGGCTGCTTGCGGGAGTAACTGGCTGGACTGGAGGCAGCGCAAAGCACCTGCATCCACCCTGCGCCTGCCACCCCACGCACTCTGTGCTTTGCACCTCACCCCTCACAGCTCCATCCCCAGAGCTACCCAAGGTTCCTGATCGCGCTGCTCCGTCCCGGCACGCCGCGAGCCTGGCCCCTGTTTCCTATACACGCCCCTGCGCTGGGAGCTGCTCCATCCCCTCTCCTGGGGCCTGGGCAGGAGAGACACTGCTGCTTCTGCTGTTGCCAGGAGGAGGGTTGGTGTAGCAGGTTTTTAGACAGCTCTCTGCTGGGAGAACCCCGAGTTCAGGCTGTGTTTGTGCTGCAGCACAGCCAAGTCCATGCTTGCTCCGTGCAGGTCTGGGGCTGGAGGCTCTCGCTGTCAGCCCAGGTGGCTCCAAGCATGGGGCATCCCGAGTCCCCCAGCGCCTGCAAGCGCCGCTTGGCCAGAGCCAGGCAGCGGGGATGGGGGGCATCCCTGTTCTCCTGCTTTTCTGAATATCCCTTGGAAGAGCCGTCCCAAATGGTGGCAGGGTCCAGGAGCTGCCGATCCCACAGGTGCTGGTGGGGCGGTGCCGGCAATGCTGGCCGAGCTGCCAGGCAGGGGTAGCCGGGAACAGGGCGGTGGCTCAGCAGCACCGCTCCAACTGGGATCCCCTGGTACTTTATTAGTTAAACAGATGTAGAGCAAAAAGGCAGCAGTTGCAGAAGTCAGCGTGCGGGGATCCGTTCCATAGCTGCACCTAATTACTTAAATAGACAAGATTAGTTAATTTTGTGTCTGTACATGTGCTTGGATGATAAAGTAATTAAAACCGTCGGGTTCGCAGGGTTGTGTGAAGCCAGCATTTCTCAGCACTGGCAGGATGTGGGATGCGGTGCCTCTGGACTGTCAAACCAGTGCGGCACCACGCACGCTGGCTCCGATCGGGAAAAGCCTTTGGCTTGAGACCCCCCCAGCCCCGCTCGGGACTGCGGACACAGCCCAGCTCCCCTCTGCTGCATGAGCTCTCTCGGGCTGCTTGTGCGAGCAGAGCTGTTGCACTCAGTGGATTTCTTGGTATTGGAGACAACGTTGGCTTTGATTTTATGTGTGTGAAATGTAAAAAGTCTTACTATGCTCTTAACCCACAAGCCCTCGTCATTGCCTTTGTCGCTCAGGCTGAGGGAGTCAAAGCAGAACCTTTTGAAAACCACTCAGCCCTGGAAATCGCGGAACAGCTGACGCTGCTGGATCACCTGGTCTTCAAGAAGATCCCGTATGAGTGAGTGATCCCCACGAGTCAGAAAAGGCTGTTCTGGTCGCCCTGGGCCCTGTGGCCACCTACTCCCTCACAGCCAGCCTGGCCCAGGCTAAGCCCAGAGGATGCAAACCCTTCCTGGCTGCCGCCTGCTTTGCAGGTAGCCCAGGCTGGGCTTGAGCCCAGATTTGAGGCCTGACCCTGTGCGTTATTTGCTGGCGTCCCCGGAATGACTGGCTCAGGGAGAGCCTTCCATGTCCATCGCACTTTCAAGTGCATCCATGCGGTCCCTTTCCGGCAGCGTAGGGGGCGAAGACCCCGGCACCTCCGTCCCATGTGGGTGCAGTGGAGCTTGTAGGGCTTGGGTGTCCCAGAAAAAACAGGAAGTAAATGCTGATCTGAATGTTGTCGTTTGCAGAGAGTTCTTTGGGCAAGGTTGGATGAAGCTTGAGAAGAACGAAAGGACTCCTTACATCATGAAGAACACAAAACACTTCAATGACGTAAGTGCAGCCACGGCAGGGGATGGGGAGATGGGCAGAAGCGAGGCAGCGCAGCCAGCCTACCTCTGGCCTTAGCCGGGGATTTGGATGTACGAGCTTTATCTGCCCTGGCCCGTGCTCCATGGATGTTACGTGGCCTGGGGACCCGTTACAGGTGGAGCATCTCCTGGTGCACTCGCTCCTGCTGGGGCTACTGCAGTGAAGGGAAATCTTTTTAAAAGATGCTGCGAGGCTGGAGGGCGCATAGCTGTTGTCCAAAGTCCTCCTGACACATGGGCTGGGACCGGTGTCTCCCCAAAGGTCAGTAACTTGATAGCGTCGGAGATTCTCCGGAACGAGGAGATCAACGCGCGGGTGAGTGCCATCGAGAAGTGGGTGGCGGTGGCGGATATCTGCAGGTGCCTGCACAACTACAACGCGGTGCTGGAGATCACCTCCTCCCTCAACCGCAGTGCCATCTTCCGCCTGAAGAAAACCTGGCTCAAGGTCTCCAAGCAGGTAGGGGTGCGGGGCTGAGCCTCTTCTGGGGAGGCACGGGAGGGTTTGATGGGCTGAGTGTGATGATGATGGGATGGCATAAGACACATGCATTGAAAAAAACAGTTAGAAAACAGAGTAAGGTTTTTGTAGGTCTTTCCCAGGAGGGAAGTGGTGTGCAAGCAGCTCAGACCCTGCGTTGCTGTCAGGTTTATTCATCCTGCAGGTCACGTGCAGCTAAAGAAACCTTTTCTGAGAGTTATTGTAGCTGTATGCACACACAGAGGCACTTCTTTAAACTGGTTTTCTGGGCTTCTTAGACCAATTATGCCTGAGCAAAATGAATTCTTGTGTTGAGTCACTTGGCACAGAAATAGCTTGTAGCTGCACAGTGCAGAGCCTGACGGAGTTCAGGGGCTGCCAAGCCACAACCGCTGTGTGGGCTCCTCTGAATCTGAAACACCGTCTTTTTTTCCTGCAAAGTGATAAACCTGTAAATTAAAACAGGCACCAGTAAAGGCAAAGGTGGGAGGCAGGGGAAGGAAACAAGTGCATAGCCTGTCTTTATTATCTGTTGGAGGAACTTTGCTTTTAGGTGTTTGCTCAGCTCCTCTGGATGTCAGCAGGAGCCGGGTGTAAAGGCCAGGGCAGAATTTGTACCTGCAAAGGTGTCGAGGAGCTGGACGGGAGTGATGAGCCTCGGTGGCTGCTGCGGGCAGGGTGGGATGGGAGAGACCCGGTGGCTCTGCAGGCTTCACCCCCACCGGCCGCGGGGATGGGGGTTTCTTCCAGGGCCTTCTCCAGGTGACACTTTGGGTTTCTTGCAGACGAAGGCTCTGATCGACAAGCTACAAAAGCTGGTGTCATCGGAGGGCAGGTTCAAGAACCTGAGGGAGGCACTGAAAAAGTGAGTGAACGACGATTCTCCTCCTGCGGCTGCTGCTGTGAGGGGGCTGCTGACAGCTGGCCCGCAGTGGCAGGGGACCTGGATCCCACTCTGGCTCCCACACTGCGGGCTGGGGCTTTGCTGACAAGATCATTTCAGAGCCTGTGCTAATGTGTGTCTTGTTTAGCTGGCACAGGGCAGTGGTTTGCAAAGTGATCCGAGTAATGAGCTGCTCCTTTGAGCAGTGGTGTGGAAAGACGTGAATAAAAGGGATTGCAAAGGGGTAAATCATTGCCAGACACTGGGAAACTTTTTTTTCCCCTTCCCCTTACAGACAGTTTAACCCCCAAATTGCACCAGATTTAGCTCTGGTTTCCCACCAGCCAGCGCATGTCACTCCAGCTAGCGTGGACCTTATTGGCAGCACACTGGGGTGGCCCCTGAGTGAGAGCATTGCACAGCAGAGAGCTGGCGGTGCTGCAATAGCAGCCAGCCCCGCACCCTACCAGAGGTGGCACCGGGCTTCTCTGCCAGCGCTCAGGCTCCCCAAATCGTCGTTACTTGGTCTTGCTCGGTCCTGCAGTCGAGGAGCCTGGTGCCATGGGTGCATGGGGAGCAGGGTGCTGAGCTGCCCTGGAGCCGGTGCATCCCCATGGGGCTGTGCATCACCGTGTACAGCAGACACCCACAGGCCGTGTCCCATCAGCAGCACACAGTGATCTTCCCTGGGGAACCAGGCTGGAGCGTGTGGGGGGACGGGCGGGGGGCAAGCCCAGCGCCTGCACTGCCCTCGGCTCTTGGCGGGGGTCTCACTGGCTGCGGGGGCCGAGGCTGGCAGGGGAAGCTTCAAAAGGTCTTTCCGACCCTCTGCCGAAGCTGTCCCCGACTCACCTCCTGCAGCCCATGGCCGCAGCTTGTGTTTGTCCTGCCCTGCCCGCAGGGACGGTGGCTGCAGGATGAGGCCCAGGAGACCAGCAGCCTTCCCGGGGAGAGGCTTCCTTCTCTATATTCTTCTGTATATCAGAGAGAATCCTTCAAATTCTGCTAACTGTGGAGTCCCACCCTCCTCCCCCCTCCAAAGCCCTTGGATAAGGCAGTTTTCTTTCTTCTTTGTTTCTGGTTTGCTCCCGAAGTTGTGACCCTCCGTGCGTCCCTTACCTGGGAATGTACCTGACTGACCTGGCATTCATCGAGGAGGGGACCCCAAATTACACCGAGGACGGCCTGGTGAACTTCTCCAAAATGAGGATGGTGAGTCTCCCAACGCCACTGCAGCAGGCGTGCGGGGAGTGGGTTGGAGCGATGCGGCTCAGTGCTGCGGTGCTGGCCAGGTCTGTGCCTACTCCGACAGCTGGCCGTTATCCAGACAGCGCCAGGCGGCCACACGTGTCCCCCTGCACGCGTGCACACAGCCGGGGTTGTCCCTGGTGAGGGATGTGTCTGGAAGAAACAAAAAAGCCCTTTGCATCGAGCTGTGGTTGAAAGGTGTGGATGGAGCATGCTCCACCGGCTGCCCGTCACCCTCCCAGGTGCTGGGACGCGGTGCCAGTGTGATGGCTGTGCTGTAAACAGCTTCTGTGTTTATCTCCGGACAGATTTCGCACATCATAAGAGAGATCCGCCAGTTCCAGCAAACCTCCTACAAGATTGAGCACCAGCCTAAGGTACGGCCTTGTCCTGAGAGCCACACGCTCCCTCTCATCTCCCACTCCAATTGCAGCGTCTAAGCAGCCTTTGATTTCTGGCAGCTCCTTCGGGGAAGATATGATGCCTCTGTAAGAAATGTAACACCAAAATGCTAGCAGAACCAATGCAGGTGGGGGGGCTTGTGTCAGGCGAGGCATGACGGAGGGGGACAGGCATGGGAGATGGGTAGCAACCTCCCTGCTCTGGTGCTTCTCATGCCGCGCAAACCGTAAAATGCATAGGCAGCATTGCTGGCAGAGCAAAAGGATGCAGCGTCCGCCATCCGAGCCTTGGCCAGAACAAGTCAGCGCTGTCCCTGCCTGTCCTAGCTTTGCTGCCATTTCTTCCCAGCAAACAGCACTACCATTTCACTCTGGTTCTTTCTGCAAGCCGCCGTGATCGTGGGCATGGGGGGCAGCAGCCCAGCACGGTCTTGCTGAGTTGGGGCTGGAGCGTGGTCATGGCTGGGCAGTGCGGCAAGGAAGCAGCCTGGAAGGGCTCCCGGGGAGCGGGTGGGCGCTGGGGATGGAGCCGTCCTCCGCTGTGAGCTGCTTTTGGGCAAACATCGGCTGAGGCAGAGACCTGTGTGCTGCGAGAGCGTGGGCGTGGGTCTTGCTGCGGAGGTCCCCGACCTGCGGGAGAGCAGCTCCAGGACTTGAATTCAGCCAGAGCTCGTGTTTTACCTGGAGGTGGAACGAGAAACTGTACCTTTCTCCTTCCATGGGGCCCTTCCATGGGAATCAGTAACAAGTGTCAGTGGCTCCTGGGACCGCTGCCCTCATGCCCTACACTCCCTTGCCTTTTGCTGCCCGTCCGCTGCAGCAGGAGCGTGGCTGGTGCCTCTGTGCAGAGAGCAGTGCCTGTGCCTTGCTGGAGGCTGTTGGCAGCGATGCAGGGGCTGGAGGGTGGCTGCAGGGGCTGCAGCAGGCTCCCCCATGCCTCCCCCAGGATGCTGCAGCGGAGGCATTGCTGTAGACAGCAGCTAGCCCGGATGTGACAGCCATCGGGTAGGGTGGGCAGTGTGGTGGGTGGGCAGAGTGCTCCTGCGTCTGCTCTGTGTATTTATAAAATACATGCACTGCTCCTTGCCTGCACAGCTGGGCCACAGTGCAAAGGCTGCCCCTCCCTCAGTGCTCCCCTTTCCCTGCAGCAGGCTTTGCATGGGGCAGGGCCAGACTCTGTGTCCCTCCGTGGGCCCCCCGCGGGTCACTCCCAGCAATCTGCACACAGCTGAGTTGTCCCAGCACCGGCAGAGCCCACCCTGAAGGTGCTGAGAAATAGCTATTCTGGGGCAGCACCCCCCTCCCCAGGCTGGGAGCAGAGCGTGTCCCACTGCCCAGCCCCCCTGCAGCCTGGTGCTGGGTGGCCTCTGCTTTGTGGTGGCCCCACACATGTGACGAGATGAAAGGTCTCAGCTGCCCTCGCACTTCCTCTGCCACAGCACCGCAGAGCCACCCAAGAATGGGGCTGGTTGCTGTGGGGATTTCCGCTGTCTTAGGCACTGGTGTTCTCCAGAAACAGCAAACCCTCCTGAAACAGTGCTGCTGCCCACTGCCCCGGCTGCCGCGTTGTTGGTGATCAGGCCGGGCCAAACTGCCCTCTGATGATGCCAGTTTCCGTGTGCAGTGGTGGGAGCAGCCCCAGTCCCTCTGGACCACGACCCCTGGCCGGGCTGGTGGAGGTCAGAGAGCTGCAGGCTCTGATTTTAGCCTCTGCAGTGCTGGGCGGCCCCAGTCCTGCCCTCTGCAACATCGGTACCTGCCTGGGGCTGGGCTTACACCGCAGCCTTTTCCCAGCCAGGCACCCCAGGTAACACCTGCCTCCTCCTGGTCTCTCCTGCTGAGGAAGAAGATCAGTGTCAGTGAAAGCAGCCCATCGCCCTGAGAAACCTGGCTGAAAACGGCCAACACCAAGTGCAGCAAGGAAGGGTAGCGCAGGTGGTGCCATGCGTGGCTGTGCACTGCCCTGTCCCCCTGCAGAGGTGCGATACAGCTGTACAGAAGCTCCCAGATGCTCTTGTGAGTGATGGGATGAAGCCCGACTGTGCTGCCGGCTCTTCCTGGGCAAAGGCTCTGCTGCTGGCTGCTCCTTGTGCCGGCCGGCTCCGAACCCCAGGTGCGGCACCTTGCCCTGGTGTGGGCGGTGCCCGTCGCCAGCATCAGCTGTGTGCGCCACGCTGCTAGCGAGGCCAAAAAGTAATTTGGGAAAAATCTACCAGGAATTGCAAGCAGATTTTCTGCTAGCACTGGAGCAGATGTCCTGCCCCGTCAGCAGCATTCCTGCAGCAAGAACATAATTTCCCACTTATGCAGTGTCTTAATTATCAGGACATTGTGTTGTCAACAGGAGAGAACTTTGTGGCTGATATAATAGTGCCAGAGAGGAAAACTAAGCAAGAAAAACAGAAGAGCAGCTGAGAACTAGCAAGACTTTGCACTCCTGGGATGAGATAAGCACATGCAATGCCTGTGTCGGTTGGCAGGAACTGCAGGCACTTCTCTGTGACTCGTTTGCTGCTCAGGCCTTTATCATTTCCCAGTTCCAGCATTTATCATCGGCTGCAGCAGAGATGAGTCCTCGCTGTTAACGGTTTGGCTCTCGTTTTTCCAGGTGACGCAGTACCTGCTGGACCAGTCGTTTGTGATGGACGAAGAAACCCTTTACGAAGCTTCTCTGCGAATAGAGCCCAAACTGCCTTCTTGAGCCCGGAGCAGTGGCCGGCAGCTGCTCGTGTACACACGCTATACCATACTGTATATATCTGTTTGTTTCTGTTGGACGCCCTGGAGTGACTTTCACGTATGTGCTTCTCCAAGCAAACCGCCCCCCTCGTTCTTAGGCCGCAGTAGACCTCGCGTAGGATTTCCCGCATCGTTTAAGGTTTCACGCATCGACACCTTGCTGGAGTCCCAGTTTCTTTTCGATGATGTTATTTTTGTCATTTGTTCTTCCCGAGGGGGCTGGCGGTCAGGCAGGCGAACCCGTGTGTTCCCACGGGGCTCTCGGGCGGCACGGAGCGGCTCTTGCTCAGGCGGTGTCAGCAGTAACATCCCCGGGCAAGCTCTGTAAGGCGGGGGAAAAGAACACATTAAAGTTTATCGCTCCGTGCAGAGCTGCCCTCTCTCTGTGTGCCACCCCCCACGCTGGCCCAGTGCTGGGGGGCCTCTCGGCCGCTGCCCTGGTCCCTCCTAAGTCGGGAAGATGGAAACGTCCCTTTGACTCTCCTTGCTGCGTACGGCTCATGACAAGCTTCTGTTGATATGCTATAGATCCGTATACCTTGTGACCACTATGAGTAACATGATGTAGAATTAGAAAAAGATGACCGAGTGTTTTTATTACATATACTGTAATCCTGTCTAACCACCTTCTAGCAGGAATATAGTAATGTAGTGCTTATTCTGTGAATATTACCATGTATTTTTTACATTGTACAGTATATAAACACAGTTTAACTTTACAGTGGCAGGCATGCTCCACTCTAACAACCAGAACACTTTTGCTGTAAGCAATACCTCGTGGTATGAGAATTCTCTTTCAAGCCCTAAAACTATTTCAACTTACAGCTTGTTTGGAAAAATATTTCCATTTTTTTGTAAAAATATATGTTTCCTGATTACCTCTTGCTAATAAATCTATTCTATCTCAGGGTGAACCGGGACTTGTCATGTTTTTATCGGCGGGTCAAAGCCGGACCCGCAAACACGCCCCCCGCCCCCGCCGCTTTCCACG
>WEKW01020894.1:390370-410345 GCA_013389905.1 Sula dactylatra | reverse complement strand
CAGGCCCCAAGAGGCGTCCAGAGTCCCCGCGCCCGCTGGGAAGAGGAGCGTGAGCCAGGGGCTGCGCGGTGCTCCTGCCCGCGAGGCCAGGCCCCGGCCTGCCGCCGGCCCCATCGTCCTCAGTGAGGATGAGTGGGATGACATTGACGACTTTGATTTGTCGGGAATCGAAAAGAAGTACTGCGGGCCGCGGGTCCTGCCCCCCAGAGGGCAGCCAGCCGCCTGCAAGGCCTCTCAGAGGGCAAGCCCTCACCTGGGCGAGCCCCCCGGCTCATCCCCCGGGACCCTGGGGGGTCCCCACGTCCATCCACGTCCACCTACGTCCCCCGTGGGCCACGAGGCGGGACCTCGCAGCCAGGGCGCTTCGGAGCGCGGGGAGACCCCTCCAGAGGCTGATCAACGTCCTCTGTCGCAGCAATCTCTGATCTGTCTGGAGGATTCAGCTCCTTGCAGCGGTAACAAGGCTGTGGATGAGGGCCTGTGCGAGAATTTATCTGCTGATGTGATTTTGGATGATGACAGGGAAGAGGCTCAGCCAGGTAACGATTTATTTTACAGTACCACTGAGCTAGAAGAAAATATGTGTTTGCACACAGAAGGCTTGATTTTTCAGAAATCAGAGAGAGCTGCCTGCTCGTATTGGGCAAGCAGTCGTACATGGATTTCGTTTGGAAATCCAGCTTGTGGAAGTGCGGGGTTGTAAATAGTGAAGTATTGTTGTGGCAGAAGTAGCAGCCAGTCGCGTGCTAGTACTGGAGCCGCAAGGTTTTCCACACGGCATTCCAGAAACGAAGAGCAGTAATCTACAGGGATGTTATAGAAAGAAAAGCACTTGTAAAATTCATACAAAAGAGGCATAAAATCATCTTATGCCTAAATGCAACATTAAGAAATATTAAACCAGAAAAAGAGATCTCTCTCGATTTAAAGCAAAACAAAACAGAAAAACTCCAGCCCTCGACTGTGACCAAGAAGTCCATGACCATCAGTCAGAGTGCTTCCTTGGCAGCTCTGGATTCCTCTTAGCTTCTCTATTTTAAGTGCCTTTCCTGTTCTGTTTTGAAACTTTTAATCTTTATTTGTGAAACTAATGTGCTTGTGCGACTGAATAATATTGAACAGTGTTCTGTGACGCTGCCATTATATTAAATGGGAAAAGGATTTGTGAACTCTATTTTTCTTCCTAAGAATATTTTGTTACTTTTCCCCCTCCTTCCGTGAAATTAATTTTAGTAGATCAATGATATTGGCCTTTCTTGGTAGGATTTGTTGTATAAGACAAATATACATGTATTTACATGTATATTTACCTTCCATTTCCGATATAGGGACTGTGCTAGTTGATGTGTCTATGCTCTTTTTAAGCTAGTATTTAATATGACAGTATTTTTCTGTAAAATCTCTTGTAGGAAAATATACCTTTTAAGTTTGAAGAAGCTATTTTTTTCTCTTCCAACAAGGGAAGGTAACTATAGGCAAGCTATATAAGCTTTCCACTTAAAAGAGGGTTTGTGGGAGGTTTTGTCTGTTTTTAATGGGGGAGAAAAAGGGAGCAGTAATAACTTTTTTTGTTTTGCTTTTAAAAGTCAGAAACCATATTAAACGAGTGTTTTGAAATATGGCTAGTAATTTTTTCCCTCTGTTCACTTGCATTTTTATTTATAGCTTACAGTGTTTTGCTTATGAGTTTACAGTGTTACCCAGCAATGTTTATACACTTCTCTTTCAGCTGCTAATGATAAAAGTGGTGAGAGCCGGAAGCCAAGCAGCGACAAGAAAAACAGCCCCCCAGAACTGGATGAGGTCGATATTGAGCCGTTTGCAGGCACTGAGCTTGAAGAGGACGATTACTTAGATATCATTCCACCCTCCCCTGAAGAAGAGCTGCCTTCCTTCTGGCCTTCTGAAAAGATGAATAGGTAAAAGGAAGTTCATTGACAAAACTGCCTGTCTTTAGGAAGATTTTAAAAAATATCAAAAAAAAGAAGACATGAAACTAGTGCTTGTTAACAAGTTACAGATTGGGTTGGCTGTGTCTGTTTGGCAGGTGAGCAGCTGACAGCTGCTATTAATGGTTTATGAAATACGTTTTGGTTTATGGCCAATGTTTAAGGTGGCTTTTGCTTCAGAAAAAGCAGAGTTGTTTTTCCTTTCATGGTGGGAGGAACAAGAATTATTGAAACAAGTCTCTACATGTTGGCCATGGGAGGAGTGACAAACGGCTCAGCTACCTGGATTTTAACCGGGTTTTCAGAAATTTGTTTGTCTTTTACGCACATCTCAAATGCTGTTATTCTAAAAGATACATCTCTCTTATGGAAATGCACTGATTTATAAGTATCTGTATCTTAATTGCTTTTTCTTTTAATATTAGTACTATTTTTAAAGCATCTCCAACTGGTGGAGGATCCGCAGCTAGCACCATTGAGTCCGAGCCTGGGAAGGTTGCCACAACACAGCCTGTTGCTGAAAGTGTTCCCAGCGCGGAGGATGTGGGTACGCGAAACATTTTGAAACGTTATGCCTTAGATTTTGGGGATGGTTGGCGGCTTCTTGTATATATCATCTTGTTATGTATTCTAATAAAAATTAGCATTACTGTATGCTAAAATACATTCCATCGAACAGATGAGGGCTCGCATTTGGAACAGCAGCTCTACGGCATCATGGATGATATCTGTAAGCTGGTAGATGCCATCCCGCTTCATGAGCTTAAGTCTCTGTCATGTGCAAAACAACTTCTCCAGCAGAGAGATCTCAGGTACGCTTTAATAAGCAGCCTTCCGCATTTCCATGCTCTGTGTGAAGTGGAGTCATACCTGCAGGTGTCTCCATCACACTGAGAAGAAGACACAGAAGGATTTTTTAAAAGTTTAAAATTACTGACTGAATGAAGGAAAAAAAAAATCCAAAAAGCTGCTGAAAGTATTAACAATCCCAGTGTTGTGCCAGAAGAAAGAATCCAGTTCCACATGCAGTCTGAGGCATAGGTAGTCCTGCGTCTCTTCTCTGGAAGGTGACTAGCAGCAGATGCTTCCAAAGCAGCAAGGTGATGTGATATAACCTGCTAGGTGTCATCCTGATTTCTTGTAACCGGAGGCATTAATTTAATATTCCCTCTATGAGACTTGCTCTCACTGACTACAATGATTATGACTTCTCCTAAAATCTGTTGGGATCCACTTGTCTTGCACTCTAATTATGGCTACTGCAGTCTGCTTCTTCAACTTCTGCATAATCTGATGGCACAATATGCAGAAAAAGTATTGAGATTTAGGATTTGAGAGTTTCGATTTTTCTACTGGACTGGGACTATGTACTTTTTAGTAAAACTAATTTATTCTATTTCCTCTTATTACTGTGTTCAGACATAGTCTTTATTCTTTAGAAAGTCCATAAAAACATAATTTGGTTCAAACATATTTTTACTTTTTTAACCTGAGGTCTGTGCCTTTGAGGATTTTTTTTTTTTATGCTCTACCTTGCCTGGATCAGTCCCTGGCTGTTAGGAATTCTTTTATTTCATGTCTGCAGAGAAGATGCAGTAATTTTGTAATTATTTTGTTCAGCTGAGTTCTGGTATTATTCTCTCTTCCCTAGATTTGTTTGAAACATTTTTAAAATATAGTGACACAGAATACAATGTAACCACCATAAATTAACATTTTTAATAGGAGAGAGGCAAAACTGTTTAATGCATGTTGTAGAACTTGATAAATCATTGCTTATGACTAAATTTTTTCCCCCTTCTTCCTTCCCTTGCCACCTCTGCCAGGAGAAAACTGCTAGCTAATTCTGTCACTTTGAACAGAAGTACCGCGAACGCTTTTCCAGGAAGCTGGAAGGCATGTGTGGAGCGGGGCCCTCTTGCACCTCCTGGTACTGCGCTGTGTTCTGGCCTGACCTGGAGCTCCAGTTCCGACAGGAACTCACCAAACCCCACTAACTTCCCATCTATGCTTTCTGGGACTGCTAATTCAAGCAATTTTTCTACCAAAAAAAATCAAACCTTGTATACTTCTTATGCTTCAAAGGAAAGTATTGAGCAGATCACCTGCCCAGAAACTACAGCTCTGCCTTCTTCCAAGGGGAATGGCAAAGATGGAGCTTCCTTCAGCCTCCGTTCTGAGATGTCCTTTGACAGCAGCTGGTGTGAAAAACCAGGGGTGAGAAACGGTGGAAACAGTCATCTGCTGGAGAGGCCTCTTACAAGCACAGCTCTGAAAGGTCAGAGCAAAGCTCCTACTGGCATTCTTGCAGAAGGTGGTTTAGCTATAAACGATACAGACTTTGACCTTGATCAGTTTGATATTGACGATTTTGATGAGAGCTGGGAGAATTCGGTGAATGTTTCGGCACCTGAGATGCCCTCTACAGCGTTGTATCGGCCCGTCAGGGAAGGGCCACCTGCCAAATCGCTGTTGTCAAAGATAATGTCCAGAGCCAAAGGATCTGCTGCTGTATCAAATCCTGCTGCTCCGAAATCAAGCTTCTTGGAGGCAACAAAGAACTGTTCAGGTAAGTTATGCTCATTAGGATCACTGTCTTTTTCCCTTTTTAGATTTTTGTTCACTTATTTTTAAACCTAAGGCCAAGTAACTTGCTGTAGATTACATCAATGCCTTTTGTTTCTGTGGAAATTTCTTTTGGTTTCTCTTTGTAAAGTCATCTTCTGGGTTTTTTTTTTTTCCTCTCCAAGTGATGCCAAGCTTCTTGAATATTTATTTGCCATGCAGGTTGCAGGCTGCTGGGAAGGTGAAGCTGCTAAAACTGGAAACTAGAACGTTTCTGTGTTTTTAATTAAATAATGATTCTGCAGTTGTTAATTCAAAGCTGTACGACAGTTTTAGCTGTTTATGCAAAATGTTCAAAAATGGGCACTTGTTGAAGCAAACCTAATCCCTCTGGGGCACAGGGGCGGTCAGTGTTACTTGTGGTTACTGTAGGAACAGGTTGGTAAAAGGGGGGGTGAAAACGTTAACCCGTTTAATCAGCTGCTCTGTGGCGGATTCAGCCAGCACCTACTGCCAGGTACCCCCGAATGGGGAGCCTATTCATAGCTGTTCGTGACGGAGGTGAAGTTTGCCAGTGTAAGACTACGCATTTTATACAGTCATGGGTAAGAAGCTTGTTTCCAGAGATTTGCATATAATCAAAATTCACACTTGAGCTGGTTTTAAATCCTAGTGAATGCAGTTTAGTTTTAGTAAGTCACGGTTTGAGTTTAAAAGGTTTAAATGGTTGAAGTGGTGTCTGAGCCATCTGTTAGAGTGAAGCAGTTTTATGTTGTAAGAGGAATAGCACAACTTGATATTGTAACTTATTGTAAGTACATTCTCTTTGTCTGCTAGATCTGCCAGTTAATAGCCCTGCACTAGAACGTTTCAGGGGTATGAAATTTTCCCATTCTCAAGAAATGATGAATATATTTCACAAAAAGTTCGGTTTGCACTCTTTTCGGACAAATCAGCTGGAGGCCATCAATGCTGCTCTTCTGGGTGAAGACTGTTTCATCTTAATGCCCACTGGTATGTGTCACCAAACGCCACGCAGCTGCAGGCTTTTGAGGTCTGGCACACGCTTCAGAAATAAAGGCCTGAAGCACCTTTTGCAAGGCCCGTGACAAACCTTTCTCCTCTCTGTGCCTTTGTGGAGGTGGCGATAAATCGTGCTGCAGGATTTCTGGAATTTTGTATGTGCTGTGGTATTTTGAATGAGGCGATTGAATTTCTGCCTTCCGTAATATTTCACATAACTCTTCCTTATCCTGCAGGTATCATATTAAAAGCAGTCACTGGTAAAAGTTAATTGTTTCTGACAGTGCTGTAAAATGGGAAGTAAGAACTAGGTCTCCTCTCTTCTACTTTTCCACACCGTCTCCCTTTCCTCTTGGTACCTAACATTTGTTGTGTTCCATCTAATCCTTACAGGTGGTGGCAAAAGCTTGTGCTACCAGTTACCAGCGTGTGTCTCTGCCGGAGTCACTATCGTTATCTCTCCACTGAGGTCGCTGATAATAGATCAAGTTCAGAAGCTGAAGACTTTAGATGTAAGTTCAAACAGCTCACTTTATTTGGTTTAACTGCAGATAAGTGAATTAGAAATCTGAAATTTTACAGTAAATCTTACATCTCTCAAATATAAACTGCAAAAATTGATTAGATGGAACCTGTAAAAGGCAGGCTAAGCTGTCTAGGAAGAACTAAGTTACATGAACGGGAATATCTTGGCAGTCTAACCACTAAATTTATCGACGCTTGCGTGTGTTTGTTATTGGAGCTTAGCTTTCAAGTACAGATGCCTGATTCTTGGATTCTGAGAGTTGTATTTAGACACCTAAATAGGAGCAGTCTGGCTCTGTAGCAGAAATAAGCACTAACAGTTCCTGATCTAGGAGGGTTCTGGTGATGCTAAGCATTTCTGGAGAAGTAATAGACCGAGAGAAGAAATGCAAATGCAGATGATGTGTGTTCCTATGGCTGATCACTTATGAACTGCTTTTGCCTCAGCGAAGTGTCCTTTTCATCCTTAGTGTATTATTGAGATTGAGAGATCAGGGAACCAAAGGCGGATAACACGTTTTAGGGCAAAAATACAGAGATGTTTTGGGGTATGAGACAAAAGTGATTCTGAGGCAGGGTTTTGAAGCGCAGAGAAATCCTTCCTTCATCAAGTACGGTTTTTGATAGTGTGACCAGACATGGCCCTCGAAGGGTTGTCCGCCTGTTAGTGACGACTGCGCATGGCTACGCTTTGGCCACGCTCTTTGCCTCTTCTTGCGTTGTGGGGTGCCATGGCTGTAAGTCAGTCAAACTGGCACTGTGACTCCTGGGGATTTGTAGCTGCAGATGGAATTTCCTCTGCAGAGCTGCAGCTGCCTCTTGCGAGAGGAAGAGGAGACAGCAGGCAGAATTGGCTCTGTTGGTGTGACCTATTCTTGCATCGCTTTTGTCCTTAGGATTTAATTCCTTTGTTACTATTCAGCTATTCAGCATGAACAGTAAGTTATACTTTCAAATTTAATACTAAATTGCTGCTCCAAGTTCTATTCAGTCTCTTCTGACGTAACGCTGTTCTGTGTTTGTGGGCACTGTTATTGAGGGTGTTATCATGGTTTTGTGCTTCTTGGAAACTTTGTTTCTTATCTTAAGATTTCTATTTTCTCAATTCAATCTCAAACTTACAGCGTATTGAGCAATAAACAAACATCACATCTGTTTTCTTTACAGGAAAGAGAGTTCAAAGAAAGCAGACAAATCCCCTAAGTCAGCTATTGGTCTGTTGCTGGAATTGGGAGCAGCAGAATAGAATTTGGCTTATAGTCTTTTGGTTTTATCATTAGAAAAATTCTGCGATGTCTACAGTACAGTGGGGGTTCAAATGTTATCTATAATTACACAAAGAAGCATTGAAAATGTTATAATTGCTGAGGATAATAAATGCATATGCTTTTTTATCTGGTTTATAACAGATGTAGGACTATAACTGGAGAAGCTTCTGTTCTGCACATATTAAAACTTAATATTTTTTTCTAATATAGATTGCTGCAACATATCTGACCGGTGATAGAACAGATGCTGATGCTTCAAGAATATATATGCAATTGTCAAAAAAAGATCCTGTAATAAAGCTTCTGTATGTTACCCCTGAGAAGGTTTGTCTTTAATTTGAATTGTAAAATCATGGAGGCAACAAGAAGTGGGTTACTACGAAGTATCAAAGGGGAAACACTGAATTTAGAGTAGGCTTCTGGGGAAAAAAAATTGTTAAATATTTTTTAGATAATTCAGGAAGACTCTGTACAGATGTAACTAATTTCAATCGGTAATTAACCAAGAATGAGAATTGAGTATGTCTGTACAATTTAAATTCTTAAAACAAAAACCCCATGCCCATCCATTCAGTATAACTTACTACATATTAGTGGCTAACTGCTGTCAAGCAGCTATTAAAATCTAGATTACTCTGAATAGGATAATACAGGGGAAAAATATGTAACTGTCAAGTTAATAGGTGATTGCCGAAAGATTGCCGTGTACTTAATTATATGCTGCCCTTAAAAATTATATTATTCCATGAGAGCTTTGTAAGAGGGGACTGTTTAGTGTGCTGATTACGTATCTTTCCTCAGCATTGTCTTTCCCTGTCTTTTGTGACATAAGTTATTTAAATTTACTCAGATGGTACAACCTCTGGACAGGCGATCCTAGAACCTTGTGGTCATCCCTCAGCAGCTGCTTTGTTGCCAATTAAAGTGAAGCTGCTTGCCGTCTTTAGGCCTTCAAGCTTCACCCGTGCAGTCAGGATTAACTTTGCCGTACAGAACAATTGTTTGTGTATTCTTAGTTAGGTAGGGTGACACTTTGCTCTGTTAGTTTGCTTTCTAATGCCACCGGTGGATGTGTACCTAGGTTTGTGCAAGCAGCCGACTGATGTCAGCCCTGGAAAATCTCTACGACAGGAAACTCCTAGAGCGTTTTGTCATTGATGAGGCCCACTGTGTCAGCCAGGTAAAAACCTTGATTTGTTTTTCAAAATGGCAAAAGACTTAGTTGGAACATCTTCCTCAGTTACGCTTAAATTTTGTTTTTTAAACAAGTGGGGTCATGATTTTCGACAAGACTACAAACGACTAAACGTGCTCCGCAAGAAGTTTCGCTCTGTTCCTATGATGGCTCTTACTGCCACTGCTAACCCCAGAGTACAGAAGGATATTCAGAATCAGCTTGAGATGCTAAAACCACAAGTGTAAGTTGCTCAGCAGTTTCCTGAAACGATTTTTTTTGTGCCACAGAAATTTTGAGCGGAAAGTAAAGTAAGAAAAGCACTCCAGGTCCATCTGAAATACTGATGTAGTTGTATCTGACTAAATGAGAACGTAAGCATGGAATTTAATGAGAGTTAGGTGCAAAGTATTAAAGTCAGAAGAAAAAAGAGTTGTCAAACTCCTTCCTTAATCATGCAAGGAACTGTTTAATAGAAGATAACATCATGAAATTTTCTGTGTCACTGACAAAACATGACAATTGTATTTTGGGGTGCTTTTCATCAGAGTGCTGAAAACTGCAACAGTTGGAAGTGTTTTTTTAATTAGCTTTGGCAGTAACATAGATAATGAGGTACCGTTGGGCCTGGACTGTACTAGAGTGTTTTCATTGTACGCAATGGAAAAATAAAGCATTCTCTCTTGTTGAATTTCTTATTTTAGAAATGTATTTTAGGGTAGGAGGAGGGAGGTGACACGATATTTTGCAAATTTGATCCATCGAATGTGGATGCAAGCATTCAAAAGGAAAGTGAAGGCGAGGCAAATCACTGTGTGCGTGTGGTTTATGGGCGTTTCTTCCTTCTACATAGTGCCGTGTAGCTTTGTTTTTTCACAGACACAGGAAAAATGCAGGAATTTTAGACCTAAAGTATGGGTGACATGAATCTCCATGGGCACAGTGGAACAATAATTCCTTTGCAGATAATACAGAACGGATGGTAGTTAGTTGAATTTGGGACATTCCAGTCAATACCTAGCTTGTTGAAAGGATTCCTGCACCCGTAAAGCTGACGAGCACCCGTGAACTGTCACGTTTTAGGTTTACAATGAGCTTTAACAGGCGTAACTTGAAATATGACGTATTGCCCAAGAAGCCAAAGAAGGTGGCAATGGATTGCTTGGAATGGATTAGAAAATATCATCCACGTGAGTATTGAGCGGCATAGTGTGCTTGCATGCATTTTTATGAACTACTTTTTAAGGCAGGAAAAGCTGTTATAAAGCTGTAAAAATGCCAAACTTGTGCCTTTCTGGAAGTGACTAATATATTTACAAGAAAAACAAGTTGGGGGAAAAATGATATTATTGATAATGGGAAACAGATTTATGGGCATCCTAAAATTAAGACTCCAAGTTAAGATGAGAAAGTAAATTATGATAATGCTCTTGAGTAATCTTTCAGGAGGTTGCCAGACCTTTTAGCATCATGTCCTCAGAGTATAAAGGTCATCTAATATCCATACTGTTTTAATTGTTTAATTCTGTTGGCCTGCCTATCTGTGGTTCCCCTCGAAGATCTCTTCAGAGATCCCCATCTTTCTAGGCTCTCTATTGGAGTCCTGCAGCTCCTGCTGCTGGAAGCTGACTACACCGAGCTTGCTTCATAGCTCCTCTAGTGCTGTAATCTAGTACGTCATTGACTAAACCGCTCTAGCTCTTCATTTATGTAGTTCTGTATTCATGTATATTAAATCCTAAAGTCGCACAGTACTGAGCAGGAAAACTTTTCTTCATTCCACCTTACCAAAAAACAGGAAATTGGGTGAGGAAAGGCTAACAAAAACATCTGATATTAATAAAATTCCTTTTCTTTATTATTGCATTACACTTACGCACCTCCCCCTGTTGGAATAAATGCATATGCTTGACAGGTATGAACGTTAAGCAAGTGAAAGGGAATGAAGCTGTATTGTAGCACATATTTTTTTTTATATATTTGCAGATGACTCTGGAATAATTTATTGCCTTTCACGTCATGAATGTGACACAACAGCAGCTATTCTGCAGAAGGAAGGTCTTGCTGCACTTGCCTATCATGCTGGCCTCACTGACTCCAACAGAGATCTCGTACAAAAGAAGTGGATCAATCAAGAAGGATGCCAGGTAAAAGAAAAGCAAATGGGGGGGAAAAGTGAATAGAATTTAGAGCACTTTTATTCCTCTTGGCTTAGTAAATGAAAGCGAAGTTGTGTAACGTTATTGCCAAATTGGATGCAGTATTAAATAACTGATCCGAACAGATCTGCCAAAACATGTTAGCCATCTCTTTATTGGGAGTTTTACAAATCAAAGACTGCAGCACTGCACCAAGGTATGGTACTCCAGGAGGAAGGAACTGAGCAGTACAAGGCTTCTGAAATAGCTCTAGGCACGCTGCTGTATTGTGTATTGAGAATCAGGTTCGGGGGTTTCCCTTTGTCTGGAACAGCTCTTCTGAAAAGAGAGGTGTTTTCGGCATTTTGTACTCGTCTTGCGTGTTACAACTGAAATCCTAGGTTCTGCGCAGTTTCGTAATCCTGATCACCTGCCTATTTTTGGTGTGGAGTGCTGCATGAATGACTTTCATAACTCTATGTAACAAATTACTATTTCCTTCCTAGGTTATATGTGCAACAATTGCCTTTGGAATGGGAATTGNNNAATTGATAAACCTGACGTACGCTATGTTATCCATGCTTCTCTTCCTAAATCTGTAGAAGGTTACTATCAGGAATCTGGCAGAGCTGGACGAGATGGTGAAATATCTCACTGTCTGCTCTTCTACAGCTACAGTGATGTAACCAGACTTAGAAGGCTGATACTAAGTGAGTTCTTATGTTTGTAACTCAATGGAGACAACACTAAAGAAGTCACTGGTCTCTGTTTCATTTAGACTGGGATATTTGCTCATTTAGAAGTGCCATATGTAGTATGGTAATGGAAAGGTGGGAGAACTGTGCATCTTTACCTGAATGGTTTTCTGTAATGAAAGATTTTTGTCACTTGTACTTAACCTTAGTCAAAAACATTTTGCTTCATACATGTCCATCTCTTGATTCTTGTCTTCTACTCTTACTTCCCTTCTCCATTCTCTAAAACTTTAGAAGTAAAATCTGTCCTAGGTTAGTTCTGTACTAACCTACTCATCTCTTTTTAAGCAAAAAAGAATATTGTGTTTTGTCTATCTGATAAAATATTAAAATGCAGAGGTGCAGATTTATCAAACACAATTGAATTTATTGCATTTCAGTGGAGAAAGATGGGAACAGTCACACAAGGCAAACCCACTTTAACAACCTGTACAGTATGGTTCACTACTGCGAGAATGTAGTTGATTGCCGGAGAATCCAGCTTTTGGCCTACTTCGGGGAAGCTAATTTTAATCGCAACTTCTGTAAAGATCACCCAGAAGTAACTTGCGATAACTGCAGTAGAAAGAAGGTAAAAATCGTAGCTCTTTTTTATAGTGTTGTGAAACTGATTTTGCATTTAGCTGCGTTAAGAGATGGTTACGTGACATTTGGGGAGGCAAATGGAGAAAACCAGTGAGATGTCTTGTATTTTTGTGGTGCTAGATGCTTCCAAGTATTTCCAGGGTTTAGCCTAGAGTAGAATTCCACAGACTCCATGGACTTACGATGCTCCTGTTTCCGTCAGAGGAGGACTAGTGAGGTGTAATGATGTTCCTTAGTGTCAATTCTCGTGGCTACAGTGTTTATAGGTGGCAGGAGCTAATGTAAGATCCACTGGAATGACTGTGGGGAGGTCCCTTCAGCTGCCTGTTCTGATGTTTTCAAGGCAGCCAGTGCATGGCAGGAGAATAATTACGGGAATGGTTTCCAAACGATTTACCTTGATTACCAGTATTCACCCGGCAATCCTGCAGCTCACTCTCTAGAATTAACACAACAGAGATTATATACAGTCAGTTGGAAGGTATCGTTGCGTTTTCCAGAGTGTTATCAAATCCAGAATTCCTGTGACTACATTGCATCACTGTAGGTGTGCTACCTAGAAAACCACTATGTCTCTGTTTGGAACAAAATTAATTCATGACTGGAAAAAGCTCAGTAACGAAAAACAAGGTTGTCAGTAACAGCTTGCAATAGGACAGAACCACATAACACTGTTCCCTAATCGAGTCTATTTGAACAGGATTACAAATCAAGAAATGTAACAGATGAAGTGAAGAGCATTGTAAGATTTGTACGAGAGCATTGTGGACAAATGGGACGAATGAATGCAAAGAGAAATACAGGTTCTGGAAGATACACATTGAATATGATGGTAGACATTTTCTTAGGTAAGGACTGTTCTTCCAGAAACAACGTGTAAATAGCCTCAGTGCATAAATGCCTGACTAAGTATCAGAAGGTCTGCGCGATACCAGCAGTGGGTTCAAAGATGATTTTTGCAAAATTATTCTTCCCAGGAATCTCTTGGTGGTAAAAGATGCAAAGTAAATGCGACTAAGACTTCAATCCATTTCAGGTTGCTATAGCAATAATATTAGTTTTCTGGTGGTGCTTGGAGTTTCTGGCGCTTCAGTGTGTGTTTTTTTGTGCATAGACTATGGAATACCTTTGGGAGTCTTCCACGGGTCTGTAAACATACGTTTGTAGGCTTTCTAATCGCAGGCTAATCCTGTGACTTCTGTTGCACAGGTTCAAAGAGTGCGAAGATTCAGTCTGGAATATTTGGGAAGGGAGCTGCCTACTCAAGGCATAATGTTGAAAGACTGTTTAGAAAACTGGTCTTGGACAAGATTCTGGATGAAGACTTGTATATCACAGCCAATGACCAAGCGGTGGCATATGTAATTCTGGGAGAGAAAGCTCAGGCTGTGCTAGACGGATCACTACAGGTGTGTAACAATTAATTTTGGTTTTCTCCAGTGTATTGCTGTATGGGACGTGCTACAGATTTTATGTAGCATAGACCCTAGGATAGTTTAAACGTAGTCTGCCTGCCAGCTGAAGTACAGGAACTAATCTTTAGTAGATGCAGGGAACAGAATCCAACAAGCATGATTTCTAGTCCAGTATTCTAACAATAACATAGGGAAAAGGTGAGTTTGATAGGATCGGAGAGGAATAAATCTTTCTCTTCTCCCCCCATCCATCTGATTCCAGCTTGACAAGAAAGGAAAGTTATGACCAACACAGAAAAAGCCAGCTAAGAAGAAAAGAAGGAAGAGCGCTACCTTCTCCTGCATTTTCTGCTCTATTTTTTTTTTCCAGTCACTGGTGAGCTCTGATGGAAAATGCACTTCAAGAAGGTCATGGAACCAGTCCCAGAACTGCTTGAGGCAATGTCTCCTCTGCATTAGTGCTGTGTTTGGAGAAGAGCAGAGCCCTCAGCGTTAGACCTAGTGACCTCTGTTTAAAGCTAGCTGTAAATTGGGTTCTCAGGATTTTTTCCCTCTGTTGTGTATACTCTGCTAGTTCTTTGTAGAAGAAACTTGGAGGCAGTTGAGTAGCCTGGAAAAAAAAAAAAAAAAAATTAAAAAGTGTATACTGGGTAAATAGCTTTTTCTGGTCCATCAAAGAATACTTTTGGTGTCCTTCACTGTTTTCCTGTGTTATCAATCAATCTTCTAATGGTGGCTCTCTGCAGAAACTCCCCTGACACAAGTTATTGATTGGCTTATGTTAACAGGTGGAGTTCCATGAAACAGAAAATGCCAGTGCCATCAGAAAGCAAAGGGCTTCCGTGGCAAAAATGTCACAGCGGGAAGAGATGGTTAAGAAGTGCCTTGGGGAACTTACAGACACATGTAAAATGCTTGGGAAAGCCTTTGATGTGCATTACTTCAATATCTTCAGTACTTCAACTCTAAAGAAAATAGCAGGTAATGCCAGTTTTTCGTTACTTGGAACCCCGTCTGCAGTAGACTGCACGTGCTGGAGTAACCTTTTCTGACAGAAAATCTGCAGTTTCTAACATTTAGCGGGAACTGGTTTACATTATACGTAACTGGGCGAGTCCTACGGAAGTGGCTGGCACGGCACAGATCCCTTGGAGCTGCAGTTTATGCTGTAGCAGTCCTGCTGGATAAGTGTAAGAGCCACCCAAGTAATCGTACTGCAAAACAAACCTTGAAGAGTTTTCAGAGAAAACTTTTGGACTAGTTTTTGTGCTAACTGACCAGAAGCAGATCTGCTGGAATAAAGGCTTACTTCCTTAAGGACTTAATGCATAGGGTGGCACTAAAAGGAATTAATTTCCTCCAGAATACTCTACTGTGATCTCTCGTTAAAAAAAAAGCTTGTTTGTTTGACGTGTCTGATTGGTACTTTGTTATGTTACAGAAACCTTGTCATCTGACGTGGAGGTCTTGCTGCAGATTGATGGTGTCACAGAAGACAAACTGGAAAAATATGGTGCAGAAATAATTCAAGTGATGGATAAGTACTCCGAATGGACCATCCCAGGTTTAGTATACTTTGTACCTAAATGTGTACTTCCCTGTTTAGTACCCTTCTCTGCTCCTCCATCAGAAGTTTCACTCAAAAGTTACCTTGTTTTAAATACAAATAGCTAATTCCTGCAGTTTGGTAATTACCAAAAGGGAGCAATTGCACACTTTCAGAACATAACAAAGGTCTTTGCTGTTTTCTCACCAGTTAAATCCAGCATATCTCCAGAATACTAAAAAAGGAAAATGAGAACTAAGCAGACTGCTCTGCTCCAGACCTATTAGTTATTGGGATTTATGTAATATGCTTAGTTATAATGAGAATTCTGACCTTAAGGTTAAAGGTCTTGCACCTCCTGCATGTTTTTACACCTGCTTCTACTATGTACGGGGTAACGTTGTAGCCTGCCAGATAATCAAAAAGTACTAGCTTTTATTTTTCATAGCAATTGAGGTCAGCAAGTTCAGGTCTTCACTGACCAGCCCTCGGTCAAATGTGAAGAACTTTCAAAGCTAGGTGTAAAAAAAAAAAAAAAAAACCTCTTAGGTCAGAATGGTAGCATTTTACAATGCCTTTGCACAGCTCTAACCTCATAGACAAAGTTCAGCTCAGTGGAGAATTGAGCCCTGAGACTAGTGAATCTGGTAATTTCATGTGAGCCTGTGTTTGTAATTAGAATATTTCATAGGCTTGGCTATCAGATTTGACATTGAGGCCTGCAATTTTAAAGTGAGTCATGCTTACTTTTAAGGAGGATGTGCTTTCATACACTACAGTGTGAATAAATGAACGGCTACCAACCTGATTAAGTATTTTATTTTACTGCCTGTGCAAAGAATCACGTCCGTCTTGATCGTGCCTGACTGAGAAGGCGCTCTCGGCTCTCTGAGCCTTTCAGTATCTCCTGATGCTGTTTTTAAAAACGAGAGCCTTATTTGACTGTAGTATTTATGGTATATTCGATAATTCTTTCCAGCTGACATGGGGAGGAGGGTGTAAAGGCAGGAAGCCCAGTGTTACCAAAATAGTTTAGACAAGAAGCCAAGCTAGAGAAAATAGGACTGCCCAGTGTTCTTTTATGTCATGAGCTAAAGCAAGGACAGAAGGCAGTTTTGGTTTGTGCCAACCTACGTAGCACCGTTAGCTGAGCCTGGAGCGTTGCCAGGATGAAGGCGGTGCAAAGGAGGTTTTGAATAGCAAGGACAGAAGTTTTGGTACAGTCGGTGTGTTCTGGCTGACAGTTCTGACTGGCCCAGGCAACGTCTTCATTTCATTAAGTTTTAAATCCCTGTCTATCTGTAGAAGATGCTGCCTGCCAAAGCGCGGAGACAGCTATGGGGAGCACTGACACACCGGAGACTGATGAAGGAGCAGAAGATGTAGGTACAACCTCAAGCTATTTTTGCAATAATGCAAACCAAAGAAAGAAGAGGAAAAGGCCACCAAACTTCAGAGAATCAAAGAGGAAAAAGATGTATAATGGTGGCAGCCAGCAGTTTCATCCCAAAGGGTACGTTGCTTGTGGTCATTTGTAACTTTTCTTTGTCCAGAACAGCATGATGATGATCCCAGAATTGCACTGTTACCCTACTGTATTTTCTTGAGTAAGCACGGGCTTTAAGAATGGTACTAAAATTACCCAGGTGCCTGGTAACAACTGCTGTACTTTGGTTTTCTAGCATTTTCTGCTTAAAAAGCTCCTGGTGAGGAAGGATATTTAACAATTGTCCTTTGTTTCTCACTCTTGACTGCCACAAGCTAAGTAGTGACACTAAATTTCAGTGTGCTGCCGTAACCATTATTAGCAGGCTGACTGGATTCTGTGCTTGGGAACATAGAGACGGCTTGAAACTTCAAAGATTCGGCGGAATATTTGAGCTTCAGTTCCCAGGCCGTTGTTAATTCAGAACCTCTCCCTCCCGATTGGACCGTACAAGGCAATGCCTGCATCGAGACCATACATAGCATTTGATCCAGGAGTCTGGCTGGTCTTGAGCTTCTAGGGCAGATCCACCACCAAACTATCACAGGGTGATGAAGGAGCCAGGCTGGGCCTCATCTGTTGAGTCTATGACCTTATTTTAGCAGTTCGTGTAGCTATTAGTCTGGTAACTCAAGTACTGGCAGTTTGTGCTGAAGGTTGCGCTTCAAAACATGATGATGAATCACTGCTGAAAGGGAATGGACGAAAAAGGAGACACGGTTGAAGAAGTTCTGCCCTCTGCAAACCCCCTTTAAAAAGAGAGGGAGATGACGTTAGAAAATTTGAGCAACGAGTTCTTATTTGGGTTTTATAGTTGTGCCTTTCAATGTTTGCTGTGCTTGTAGCTTGCCTTGCACAAAAAGGAAGTAAATCAGTTGCCAGTACCGTGGTACGGTCAGGTTACTTAATCCCTCAGCCTAGAAACTTTACCTCGCTTGGTGTATGAGATAGAGAACATGAGGTACCAAAGAGCAGTTATGTGAACAACCCACATCTTGCATTTCTGAAATAGTTCTTTGCATGGGGTTTTGTTCGGTCTATAAGCGTCACAGCAATTGCATTGTCTTTCAGCCGGGAGGAGTTCAGGCCGTTTGGAAGAGTAGCTCTGAACGGTACTAACGTGCTTTCCAAAACATGCTGTAAAATCCCCGCCTGAAGAGCCGTGCCTGAATTTTAAAGGCAGTTAGGTTTTATTGGTATATTAACTACTTACATTTTACTGCTTTAATGTTGCATTCATCATCAAAGAGGAAATATGGTCTACCTTACTAAACCTCATTGCTTTCTGCCACTGCCCTTTCCAAGGATGTCTCCTTCTCTGCCCCGTTTTTCCTAATTCTGGTCCTTGTTTTTTGTAGCGAACAGCAGTTCCCAGCTCAGTGGGTTTTACTCCCACCCTTTTCACCTTCCCATCTACTAAAATATTAGTCATTAAATGCCATTGACCCTGAAGTGTCACTTAATGTTGATAGTCTAATTGGATTAATTGGAGTCAGGTTGATCCAGCATTCTCTGTCCCTGTTTCAGGCCGCTTCTTGCCCTTAGGTAAATGTCAGAGCAACAGCTACACTTGATTTACATTTCAAAGAGATTTTTGCAGCTGTGTGTATTAAAAAAAAACCCAACCTTTTTAAATATGGAAGCGTAGTCTTCTAGCAAATCTAATAGTGGTGTAAATGTAAGTGCACCATGGGTGTAGGGAATGGGGCAAGTAAAGCAGACGTTTGACACGTACCTTCTTTCTAAATTTGGCAGTGGTTACAGCAAGTACAGAAGGACCAAAAAGCCGTCCAGCTCAAAGGCTCCGGCTTCATCTGGCTACAGTTCAGCATTGTACAGTGTTAGTGCCACGCATGGAGCTGCTGGAAAGCTGGGGATTATGGCACCACCGAAACCCAAAACCAGGCAATTCCTTCAGCCTTCATATTCAATATTGTAACTAGGAAAATGTAAATACTGTATAAAAGCAAGCCCTGAAGCTGTAATCATTGTTTATTCATTTTTTTGTTTCATTTGCTAAACCTTCTAAGACTTGTACATTTGTCAAGTACAAAACCTCACATTAAATAAATGTTTTTAAACTCATAAGTTTATTTGGGCCTTTCTTTCTACTGTAAACAAATAGAGTTCTGACTGGTCCTAGAAACCCTACTATTTTAGTGAAAATAATCCCTGGAAGCCAGCTTTACAGCTACCTCGGGGACGCACTTGAGAGCACACATCAAAAGTGGTTACTGAACTGTGCATCCCACAGCTGTGGTTGCCTCTGTTCTTCTCCCTTGCTGGTTCCGTAAGTGCTTCAGAGCTTGAGAGCTGAGCTGCTCTTCGGAAAATGTAAGTCTCAGGATGTTCACCTGAGGTGGAAAATATAGTCAACGGTTGTTAAGTTCCCAATGTTATTCCCCAGATACCAGGGCTGGAGAGCCTCCTGGGAGTGCCAGCGCCTGGCCAGGGCCAACTCTTTGCTCGCTTGACTGGAGCGGAGGGTTCCATCAGCTACTTCTGCACAACGAGCCTGCAATGGCTGGTCTTGTGTGGTTTATGACCCATCCTGCGAGGCCACAGACCACTTCAATTAACCTCACTGTTAAAAACGTTCATGGCATCGCAGAATGGTTTGGGTTGGAAGGGACCTTTAGAGGCAGTGAGCAGGGACATGCCCAACTCGATCAGGTTGCTCAGAGCCCCATCCAGCCTGACCTGGAATGTTTCTAGGGTTGGGGCATCCACCATCTCTCCGGGCAACCCAGTCCAGCGCTTCACCACCCTCATTGGGAAAAATGTCTTCCTTCTATCCAGTCTAAATCTCACCTCCTTTAGTTTAAAACCATCACCCCTTGTCCTGTCACCACAGGCCTTGCTAAAGAGACTGTCCCCATCCTTCCTATAGTCGCCCTTCAAGTACTGAAAGGCAGCAATAAGGTCTCCCCACAGCCTTCTCTTCCCCACGCTGAACAACCCCAACTCTCTCAGCCTGCCCTTGTAGCAGAGCTGCTCCAGCCCTCGGATCATTTTTGTGTCCCTCCTATGGCCCTGCTCCAACAGGCCCGTGTCCGTCCCGTGCTGAGGACCCCAGAGCTGGACGCAGCACTGCAGGGGAGTCTCACCAGGGCGGAGCCGAGGGGCAGAATCCCCTCCCGGACCCGCTGCCCACGCTGCTGGGGATGCAGCCCAGGAGACGGGTGGCTTTCTGGACTGTGAGCGCACATTGCTGGGTCATGCCCAGCTTTTCACCCCCAGCACCCCCAAGTCCTTCCCGGCAGGGCTGCTCTCCGTCCCCCCGTTGTACCGATCCCGGGGCTTGCCCCGACCTGGGTGCAGGACCTTGCGCTTGGCCTTGCTGAACCTCACGGGGTTCTCCCAGGCCCGCCCTTCGCGCTTGCCCAGGTCCCTCGGGATGACATCCCGTCCTCCCGGCGTGCTTGGCGTCACCTGCGCACTTGCTGATGCAAACGCGCTCGGGCCCGCCGAGTCGCTGACGGGAGCGGTACCAGCGCTGCTCGCTGCTCCCGCCCCCGAGCACGCCGCGCCCGCGTCCCGCGCCCG
>WEKW01020894.1:373255-389786 GCA_013389905.1 Sula dactylatra | reverse complement strand
CGGCCCCGCTCGGCGGAGCGGCCGTTGTCCTGCGGGGCGGAGGCGAGTCTGCAGGTGCGCTTCCTCCGAGCGGCAGCGTGGAGCCGCGTTCTGCCCGCTGAGAGCCTCCAAGGGACGAGAAAACGCTCCTGCTGCCGGTCAGCCCACGTAAAACCCGGCAGCGAAAGCAGCGGTGCGTTCCTGTGCGACAGCAGACGTTTTCACGTCACAAGATACGATAGTTTTGTCAACGTTCGTTCGTGTCTAAATCATCATTTCAACGCGCCAGGTCCACCTCCTCCATAAAAGACAGAAACGACCCAAGACCGCGTTCCGTTCACGCGCAATGTTTGCTGCATTGCCGAGGTTTTAAGTTGTTTATCGAGCCGCTTCAGTGCTGTTTTCCTTCCAGCACGATTTTGACGAACGGCCCTTTTTGTAGAATTAACTCTAGGAGTGAGTTTTGCCGTGCAAGCTGGTACCTGTGCGGGCAAGTGTTGGTATTGATACGGGACCGCCCCAGGTTGTATGTTTTTTTGGTTGTGCACAAATATATCAAACCACTTTTAAATAATTTAGACAATCGACTTAGAGACCCACTTCCCAGAAGCCTGGGACGTCTCTCGCAGGCCGCGTAACTGTACGATGAAGAGTAACTGGCTTTTCTTTTTGTAGGACGAATACTCACAGTTATCAGCTTACGAAAGGAAAAGACTAAAGAACATCACAGAAAACGCTAAATTCTTTGCTGCTTTAAAGCTGCATGAGGTGCGTATACGTTTTCGGTAGCATCAAAGCGCGCCCTCCAAGCGCATCAATTGCGCTGTCATCCCTCTCGTTGTGCATCCCTTCCCCAGCAGTGGTGGGTGTGGGAGGAAAGCCGCGAAAACTTCCTGAGACATCAGGACTGCCCTGACCGGATTAAAAAGATAGGGGTTTGTGCTGCTGGTTAGCTTTTTCCAAAGAGGGGAAGTCATTGGTTAAAATTAAAAAAAAAAAAAGAGAGAAAAAAGCAAAACTCCCCTCGTCGGGTCCTCCGTGCCGGCGGCCCCCAGCCGCGCTAGCGCGTGCGGTCACAGAGCTGCGGGCCCAGCAGCACCAGGCGAGGGGAGCCTCGGGTGAAAGGCTCTCACCAAGGCGCTTGTGCGTGCGTGTTGTGGGTGGCGTGAGCGCTGTGCGTGCGGCGGCGCGCTCGCTTGCGTAACGTGTGCTCCCCGGGGAGGGCATCGAGCTCTAGCCTGTCGGATGCCGCGCGCGCGGGCTGGCCGGTTATCTAACCGAAAGGCGCCGGGCGGCAGGTCTTGGGCTGTCAGGGCGGTTCAGCTCACCGCCCCGTGCTTGAGAGGCTCTTGGGAAGAGCCTGCGGGGCATGTGCGGCTGGAGTCCTTCCATGTGTCGTATCTAGTCTGGGTTATAATTCTCATGTTGGAGAAGTTGTCTAGAAGGTTAAGGCAGTGAGATTTCAAGTGCTATCGCATGAGTAGAGCCAAATCCTTACCATTCTTTCTGCACCCTTTCATCCTCTTGCATTACTCTTATGTTTAATCCATAACGCATCCCTTTCCTGGCAGCAGCGAGTGAATTACCTCCTTGAATGGCTGCGTGCTTGCTTGCTCATCGTACCAGGCTGCAAGACACGGTTGGGCCTTACCACCGAGACTGAAACTTGAGTAAAAACCAACTCCTTTTCTTGCAGCTCTCCTCAGAGAGGTCAGTAAAGGCTAGGCAGTCCGACTGTAATCGCAGCACTGACTGCAGAGTAGCGAAGACGAGCAAAAGGAGCCGTGGCCACCTCCGTTACCGTTCGTGCTGGCCACTGTGGGCTGCCAGACCCAAGACGCAGGGAAATCTTTGCATGCCAGGGCTGATGCTGCTTTGGCTGGAGTGGTAGCGGAGCGCTGGTCTTAGCGGTGAGCTGGACACGTCTGCGCTTTTCCGGAGTCCAGACGAGCTGAACGCCTGTCTTCCAAACGTAGCGAAGAAAGCGCTGCGAACGGAGGCCTCTGTGGTTACAGGTTCTGCTGTAAAAGCGTCTCTGTGGCTGGTGCGTAGCGTTTAGGGGGTTTTCTTTGTTCTGTGAAGGGCTACAGAGCGTCCAGACTGAGCTGTGCTCCTTTGCGCCGTGTGCAGAGATCAGGGAATTCTTGCTGGTCTGTGGAAGCAAAATGGACACGACGCAGCTCGATGCTTAAAAATTCCTTTTTATTATTGTCATAAATAATTGCAGTGTAGTTTATTGCAGCCTTTAGATAATTGTATTTTATACAGGTTGACCTTTTATGCTTGTTATGTATGTATTTTTAATATGTTTTTTTTCTCTTTAAGTCAGCTACAAGACTTCACCAAATTGCAACTAAAAGACAATCTCATGTCACCAAAAGGTAAAATAACCGTATACGAGATTTGTATCACCGTTCCTTCATTGCGTGTTAGATGTTTCAGCCCTTTATCTGCACGCACCTGATACTGCAAAGAGGGAGAGCGAGTGAGCAGTCCCCCTATAATGCTGACTCTGAATAACTGATTGTCTGCAGCTGCATAAATTAATGAACAGGGAGCCCCTCTCTGTAGTGCCTCTCCTCTGCCATCCTTTGGAAAGAACGTGACAGTATGAATATCCCTTTCGTCAAATTACAGAATTTGTTCTTTTTGTGATACTGTATTAAGGTATTTCAAGTGCGTGTCTTTTTTTCTGATGTTTTGGCACGGTGGCTAAAGAAAGAAATGTTAAATGGTGAAAGCAAATGGTGGGAAAAGGCGTGGGAAAGAAAGAGGCGGGGGAGAACTAGGCGCAAGGGATAGGGTAACCAGGTAGTGTAGAAGAAAAGACATTTGGCAGTGCCAAAACAGTGCCAGGCAAAGCAGAAAAATGAGCTTAAGTCCAAATAAAGAATAAGATACGTGATGAAGGAAAGTGGAAAGAGATGACTAGATCAAGGAGTGGAAAGACGAATTACAAACAAGGAGGGCTGGGAAGAGAAGCCACAACGGCAGGATGTATTGCAAGTGAAACAAAAACGCAGCACCTCTACGTGCACTGCGAAGTGCTCTTTCTGTGGTTCACTGCTATCGCTGAAGGAAAAACTATCCCAGCCCTCCTAAAGTGAATCGGAACTAGTTGGGCTGTAAGTGTGGGCCAGGGTGTTAGAGCTATACATCTGAGCCTACTCTGTACTCCGGTACTTCAATGCAGAGGACTTACGCTATCTAACTGTGTCTGTAATTTTGAACTGTTCTAATTGTGCTAGAGCTAAGCCTAAAAAAGCAGAAGATGAGACAGTACCACGAAGATCCATGCGCTTACAACGAATAGAGCCGTCGGGAATTCCGCTGCTGGAGATGCCTGCCCAGCCAGAAGCAGAGGAATATGTAAGATGGGGAAGGGTTAGAGGAGGGGGGCTGTGTGTGCGTGTATACGTAGAAGCTTTATAAAAATGGTTCCGGCGCAGCTGACTGATAATACTTGTCATGGCTGAGCTTATTGTAAAAACCTTTGGACGTTTGGGGAGGTGCCTTATACAGTGGCAATAATAAAAGGTAGAATTTTCACCCTCGAGCATCTTGAATAGCAGGCTTCCCGTGTCCTCCCTGAAGGTTAGTCAATATTCTGGGACTCGAGTTGATTGAACGTGCAGTTCTGGATGGTCGGAAGGGTCCTGAGGTAAAATGTTATGCATTTTTCAACAGCTTATATTTCTGAGCAGCTTTAAATTCAAAGTTTTATTACTCTGTTTTAATGTTATTTCACTGTAACTTTTGATCTGGTTTATTTTCCTTTGAAGTATTTACTACCTTTTTGAAGTAGTTATATAGCAACAGCTAAAAATTCTATTGCTCTGAGAGGTGGGAATCTAAATCTTCCATGGTGCGGTAGAATAAAGTTAGATCTCTGTAATGCAGTTCTTGAAGATCAACCTTGCTGGAGTATGAGAAAGGAGAGGAGGAAACATTGGGTAGCCATTTGTCTTCGCTGTTGTGTTCAGCCAAGTTCTGTGCATCTTTTCAGTGAGATTTTGGTAAAACCTTTTTTCAGTGTTTATGTCTTGTATTGTCGTTGGTGTGTTCCCAGAACATCTGGTGTGTGGAAAGTAACAATTCACCCGATCTGTAGTTTTCGTTGGTTTGAGTTGTGACAATTGGTAATGCCGTTCCAGCCTGAAGTTCCAGCCGGACCTTTGCCAATGGTTCCAGAAGATCAGACGGGGAACAGCAAATTGACAAAGGACTTACTGACCACATGGATGAGGATAAGTGAGGTATTATCAGTTACAAGTAGTTATTTCTGGGAGGTGTAATTCAGCTTGGGTTCGAATTCTGATAAGTATTTCCTTTCTATCTGTAGATGAAAGCTAACGATACTCAAAAGCGCGCGTGTGACATAAAAAGGTAATCCGAAGACAGCGGCTAAAAACTGGGTGTTGTCTTTCTCCCCTCCTTTCTCCTCTTGAATAGCTAACGTTTTAATGATGTTGTCTAGATACCAAGACAGCCTGAACAGCATGGTCCTCAGTCAAGATAATATTAAAAAGGTTGTGAAATATCGAGTGTCTTCTATGGCTATCCATCCTTCCGAAAGCATCATCTTCGTGGCGGCTGGAGACAAGTCCGGGCAGATCGGTCTCTGGAATGTGGTGAGTTCTTAGTGGGCTTTTTGCCTGGCAGAGCTGTTTGTTGCAGGACGGCCGCGGATGGGGCACAGCCCGCAGCCTCGTTTTATCAGGCTTGCGATGGTATTTTAGACTTTCCCCATTCTTAGGGATCACTCCAGGGTGTCTGTTAAATTGAGGCTCGCCAGTATTGCTTGAATCACAGAATGTCCTGAGCTGGAAGGGACCCGCAAGGAGCAGCGGGTCCAGCTCCTGTCCCTGCACAGGACAGCCCCAAAATCTTGACAAAACATTTGTTTTATAACTGCAATGCAGTTCATTTAGTTGACAATTCCCGAGTTCAGACCTGAGTTCACACTGCTTTTCCAAACTGCCCGAAAAGCATTAACACATTTAAAGCAATTTCACTTTTTAGAGCTTCAAAACGCACTGTGTTTTTCTACAGTTCATAACTGTCAATGGACTTTTGAACCACAAATTCTTCCTATCATCTGGTTTAACTATAACGCATTCTTTTGAAGTTAACTTAGGTTTGAAAACAGGCTCATAAAAATCCCTCAGTTCTACATTCAAAGGAGCTTTTAAATTAAAATAAACTAATTACAGGCCTAGAAATATGGTAATTCAAAGTGGGACATGAGCAGAACTTAGGCAGCCCCAGCCACAGTGGCGATCCTCAAGGCCCCTGTCTCAAACTGGAGATGGCTGTTCCCTGAAGACAGTCCGGTTTCCTATGGTAAGATAGGGCGGACCCAGGAGCCGCGTCTCTGTGCGTGGCCAGAGTTTACCTGCCCGGCCAGGACTGACCATGTCACTGCAGAGCGTGCGCCTGAGCCTGACTGGGATCTGGACATGAAGCCCAGCCCTGGTGAGATGATCCGGGGAGTTTGATCCAACAGGTGTTCTCAAAGCCAGCCCAATGAACACCAACTAGGTGTGTTCCCTAACACAATTCTTCAGGTGCTGCTGCCTTCTGAAATGGCACATGAACAGCAGTCATTCCTAGCCTAGCGGCAGGACTACTCTGGTCCTTGGCAAGCCCCGGTTCGGGAGGAAAGGTTGCACTGGGAGTTTTGGGGAGCAGAGCAGAAGAAAACGGGTCGCTAGGTGAAATTAATATTACCAGTGAGGGTTAAAATTGCAGTTCACAGCTGAGAGATTCAGGATCTAATCGCAGAACCCTTGCAGCAACGCCACAGCTAGGTTTTGGAGAGCGAGGGCGATGCTCAAGTACTTGTTTTCTGAGTTTGTACAAATTTTGGGTGGCGGCAGTGAGTCACTGGTTTCCCAGATGGCAGAGGTGAAATGGCTACGCCCGTATGTACGCTGGCACGTATTTACAGACATTGTCTCTGAAAAACAGCTTAGCATTTGGTGCTCTGAAAACTTTTGAGGGCTTTGCAGATAGCCTCACGTCGTTTCTGAATTGCCTTAATTACTCCTGCGGCAAGAATCCCGATTCACGCCCTTGAAGTCCACACACGTGCAGGTTTTCTTCCCGTTTTTCGCGATGCCATTAGCCTCTCAAGTTTCTCTCGAGTCATTTCTGCTTTGACAGCTTCAGGAAACTGATCAACTAAATTCAGCTCCGAGACTCTTACTCAGTTATAAAGAAGTTTAAAATGCTCCATGAAATTTAGAAAGCTCTGACCGTGCAGCTGCTGTTACCGCTTGTCGAAGGGCGTGATCTGGTGATGGGGAGGCCGAGGTCTCCGGGTGCTGCGGGCTCTCTTCGTGGCCTTGCACAGACGTTTCAGTGGAAGCCTGGAATGGTTAAAGCTGCTCTTTTCCCTTTTGCTCTCCCTTTTTTTTATTTTCCTGAAGTGAGTTGGACTTGGTCAAGTTTGGGAGCAGAGTCGTCTTTGTGGAACGAACCAGTACTTGTTCCAAAAGGATCTATTCATTTTCTTTTAAAACAGCGGAGCTTGAACGATGCCAGAATTAGAAGAGAAGATGTAGGGGATTATGTGTTACACTCAGTTCGGGTCACTCAGCTCGAGTTCTAAGCAACCTAATGTGTGCGTATTTGATGTAAATGCCATACGCATACGCTTGGTCCTCAGCAAGGCGTTCAGGTAACTGCGAAACCAATTCTGCCAGCAGAAGAGAGCCTGGTGTCGCTGTCCGGGTGCGGTGTTGATGACTGCAGCGGCAGAAGTGCACTTAAATTACAGCAGGGAATCGCAGCTCTTCCTAATTAGGAAACAGAATTCTGAAACCGAGAGTAAATTCTTAGTGCTCTTTTGAGCTAAATTACTTGTATAGTGGTGAAAGCGGTAAGGAGGGGGGCCGGAGCCGGCAGTGCTGTGTTGAGTGGCCCGTGCGAGGGCAGTTCTCTCCTCCGTGCAGAGCTGAAGCTCCCTTTGCTCCAGCAGGATGTTAGCCTGGGCATGCGGCGCCCCGGAGCAGTCGTGCTGCCGCTGGTACCTGTGCTGACGTCTCCACGCATCGAGCCCCGTGCTGCCTCCTCCGTACGGGTACCCAGAGCAGATGGAGAACGTTTGAAAGACGGAGGCTTTACTCTGAAAGTTGCAGTAATTAACAGAAATAACTACAGTGATTAGCATCTGTGTCCATGAATCTCAATTGTTTTTCAGAACTGTAAGTCTGAAGAAGCGGCACATGTCTTTATTCCACACAATCATCTGGTCAGCTGCATGCATTTTTCTCCGTTTAACCCTGCTCACTTGCTGTCTCTAAGCGATGACACGCTGCGATGTGGTGACGTTACTAGAGCTGTCTTTGATGAGGTGAGTGCTCCCTGGGTCGCGCTGCAGACTCCTTGGGAATCTCTCGGAATGCACCGCTGTGAAGCTTTAGGCTCGTTGTACCCAAGTTGTTGTTTGTTGGTTGTTTCGTTAACAAGAAAGTTCCAGGTTCCATTTCCACGAGGACACGTGAAGTAGCCTTTAATTAACACCATAAACATATGGAGGTGCTTCCTACTCAATAAAGCATAGTAACAGCTTGGGTACTCCCAATTTCCTTCCTGCGGAGACAGTTGCAATTACCCAATTTCATTTTGTATCTCCGTACTTAAGCGATACGTGCCTCTTTTCAGAAGCATTACCTTTTAATGGTGAGAAACGAGAGCGATTCAAAGAACTAAATCTTACCAAAAAAACCCCCACCCAAGTAAGCATTGTGAAACAACACAGCGCAAGAGCTGACTTTGCTTTTCTCAGGCTTCAAGTGAGCAAAATGCTGTGACTGTCTCCACGGTGAGCCAGGCAGCTTAACTGAGGAGCTTCACGATGCGTGCTTTGTTTGCTTATTTTTTGACGGAGATGTCTGCATTGATCAGCCCTCCAACACTGGAAAACACAACACGCTGCCACAGTTTAAAGCTGATTTTTTTCCCCCAACCCATACAGGCACTGTAATTTCGGCGGCGTTGCCCGCAGGCCCGCTGCTTGGGGAGCATCAGCAATGCGTTGCTCAAGAGGCGAGGAAGGCCTGGGGGGACTCGCTCCTTGAGGCAAATGCTTGCAAGAAGGTGTCTTTAGAGGTCGGGGGAAGAGAAGTGCCTGTCTCTTGCCCCGTTTACCTTATGCCAACTTAAGACAGCCTTGTGATACCTCTAGGAGTATTGGAAAGGATGCAGCTGCTAATGGGGAGAGTCTGCACACCTAGAGAGAGGTGAAACATGGAGGTTTGCCTGCAGCAGCGTTATCCCTGTGGCTAATTGCTGCTTTGAGAGGAAACTTCCATGGGATGAGATGGCTTGACACCCTGACTCTGATCTCCCAAATTATAGGAAGCCAAATTCACACTTGTGCACCCGATTAAAGGTTTCTGTAGCGTTGGAGAGAGGAACGGTGTCGTTAATCCTCGCTCGGGGAGAACAGCCGTTTGATTACTGGAACATAGAGGTGATAGTGCTGGTAAGAGTTCTAGCAGAGAATTCGGCGTATGCCGGCGCCAGTTTGTTTTGGATGGTTCATTATCTCCTCTGTGGAAGGCATGCCAGTTTTGCAGAAGGGTTCCTGACATGGATAGCTAAGGCCGGAGCTATCAAATTCAGGAGTCTTCAGTAGCATTTTTAGTATATTAAAAAGGGAAAGCATGAAGTCTACAGCCCATAGAGTGTTTGGGGTATTATGGATAACTCTGTGTATTTCATTGAATCGCTTCGGTGACGTTTGACCTTTTCTATGCCCAGATATGCCGAAGCAAAGGAAGCTTATCTTCCTTTGACTTTTTGGAAGATAATGCTTCCACTGCAATAGTCGGATACTGGGATGGCAACGTTGCCGTTGTGGACAGACGGACGCCAGGAACGTCTTCGGAGCTTTCTGCAGACATTGGCTTCAGAAGAACGAGGACAGTCGGTGTTCACCCAGTGAATAAACAGTATTTCGTTGCTGCTGGCTCCGTGTATGTAGCTCAGAATGAACTGCAGTTGTGTGTTTTCAGTGTTCTCTCTGCACTGGTGTCTGAAGTTGGCTATAAACGGCACGTTGGGAGGGCAGGAGCCGCTGGTGATGAGGCAGCAGACCGTTTGTCAGCCTCAGTGTGTAGCCAAAGCTTCCTTCATCTCTTTAGAAAACAAATTTTTAGTTCTTAGCAGAACTTAGTGTGATACGCGCTTGACTTTCCTTCACCTTTTGGTAGAGGGTACGAAATGGCCTTGGGAGCCACCGTGTTTTTTGACAGATGACAGTGCAGAGGGGTTTTACTGAGCTGTTGGTTTGGGCTGGTTTTGGTGCGCTCGGAATCCTTTGGAGCCACTGGCCGTTTGAGTGAATACGCACTGCTGAAGTAGAGTTCTAAACGCAGCTCACAAAACCTGCGGTGTCTCTTGAGAGTTTTTTGGTGAATGGAGAATAATGATTTAACTGTCACCTTGTAAAGTGTTCTGTGTGATGTGTGTTGCAGGGATGTTTGTATTTATGATGTTCGATACCTGAAGGCTAAGGGGAACAAGCCTGTGAGCTCTCTTGAAGGACACACAAAAAGTGTTGCTTCTGCATATTTCTCACCTGTAACTGGGAACAGAGTAGTGACGGTGTGTGCTGATGATAAGCTGAGGTAAGACCATGTGGGAAGGAACAGTCTTTATGGAAAACGTCAACTGGTTGATGATGATGATGATGATGATTTCCTATCTGCGTTATCCATCATAGAGAGCTTTCTGTTGTTATCGCCTTTTAAAATGAGATTGACTTCCATTGCACGTTCCAACTTGTGCCCGTTGCCCCTTGTCCTGTCGCTGGGCACCACTGAAAAGAGTCCGGCCCCGTCCTCTTGACACCCGCCCTTCAGATATTTATAAGCATTGACAAGATCCCCCCTCAGTCTTCTCTTCTCCAGGATGAACAACCCCAGGTGTCTCAGCCTTTCCTCATGAGAGAGATGCTCCAGGCCCCTGATCGTCTTCGTAACTCATAGATTTAGGTTTAAATAGATTTAGGCAATCTATTCACGTAAATACCTGATTGCATCTGCATGTTCGCCGTGTACACGTTTAGAAGTCCTTAACTGTATCAAAGAATAGCAGGTACAAAATGGGGGGCCTGGTTAAGGCCAGGTTGAAAATCAGGGCTCTGCTCTGGAGACTGCTTGTGTTTGTAAAAGATGAGGTAACTACATATGTTCTGGGAAGAATTTGAATATGGTGCAGTTGTTACAGCGTTATGGTTTTGTCTGGAAATTTTAGATTTTCTTTCTTCCCCTTCCCCATACACAGGAAAGAGTTCTTTTGTGCGAGTTCTGCATCGCTGTAATGCTTTCTTTCCTGTGAGGTATTTACTATCGATAATTGAAGATTTGTTCTCTGTGGTTGTGGAAACTGTAAATCCTTGGCCCTGACAGCAGGTGTCGGAGTACAAAATGGATATGAGTAAACCAGAATGTTTGTGCCCGACAGAATGGAGGAAACGGATACGGGATCATTTATTCTCTGCCTCCTCCAAAGATAAAGCAGCTTTTAACTCAGCAGCTCGTTTGACGCAGAGCAGCTTTTTGCCCTAGGGGTTTGGGATCCTGCAGGTTTATCGGGGGTGAAGGAGAGCCCAAACGGGAGATCGGCTGACGCTTTCTGTGTCAGTCGAGCTGACGCCTGCCCGAGGAAGTCCTGGCACTGGAAGCTGTTAGTACTGGGATTCCACTCTCGAGTGCGTTTCCCTTCTCGTGCGCTCCTCCCTGGGCAGCCTGTCTGAGCAGTGACTGGATGGACAGGATGCTGAGGAGCCTCTCGTTTGTCCTAGCAAGCCATTCGTGTTCTCTTCCGTAAAGCTTTCGGAAAGGATGACCTTCAGTTCTAGCTAACGGCAAATCCAATTAGAAAAGCAAATGTAATAACTGCAGTTGGAATCTTGGTGCTTGCATTTGAGCTGGATGTCTGTGCTACTCGTTACTGTAGTCCAGGCTCTTGCGTGGCCTGGCCCGCGCACACAAGGTGCTTTATGAGGAAAGGGCTGCCTTTTTTAACACCCGTACATTTTATTAACGCGCTGTTTTGTGTGACAGGGTCTACGACACCACCTCCCTGTCATCGACAGCCGCGGTTCTCAGTGCCATCAGGTAAGCCGAGCGCGCTGGGGCTGAGGGCGGCGCGCCGCAGCCGTTCCGCGCAGGCGCACTTGTGGCGAGAGCGATGGGCTCGCAGAGGCGGTGCGGGGTGTTCCCAGCTGGCCTCAGGCTCGGCAGCGGCTGCGGAAGCGAGAGCGGCCCGAGGACCCTCCTGGCCCGAGAACTTGCCCTCGTCTTCAGAGTGACTTTTGTTCATAAAGCACGACGGGGGCTTTGAGTCAGCAAAGTCAGCAGGGAAGCTTTAACGTCTTCCTGCGTACCTGGAGCAGACCGCTGTGCGACTTCTGAAACGTGTTTTGTTTCGGAATGCTGCCTCTTTGTGCACTTTTTAAATATCAAAAGTTACTTCTTAACATTAAAGCGCATGTTTTTGGGTAGAGCCCTCAAGACTTGTAAAACACCTTTGTGCTCCAGAAGGGCGAATCGTTGTCAGGGCTGGTTTGCTAAGGAGCTGGAGCTAGATGAGTGACTGGCTTGCAGATTCTTAATTTGCAGTTTATCGAGAGGCTTGGTGCATTTTTGTCTTGCTTTTCCTAAAATACGCAACCATGAAGCGTAACTACTTTGGCTAATAATTGCTGACGTCAAAGTACCCTCTGCCTTATCCTCTTGCTCCATTACACTGTCCCATCCACCCATCACAGGATAGTGATCCGCTGCGTGGATCTGAGCAGCGCGATCTGCCAGTGCGTGAAAGTGCTGATGGTTTAGAAGGCGAGGAGGATGGGTTTAAGCAAGTAGAGGACATAAATGACGATGCTTAAAAATACTGGATTCATTAAGAGGAATATTTATCTCTTTCTTTCTCTCCCTGTTTGTTTCTCTGAAGTCATAACAATAACACGGGACGCTGGTTAACTAGGTTCACAGCAATATGGGACCCTAAACAGGAAGACTGCTTCGTGGTGGGCAGTATGGCACAACCAAGACAAATACAAGTCTTCCAAGATACTGGAAAATTGTTGCACTCTTTTTATAACCTTGACTGCCTTGGTTCCGTGTGTTCCATCAACGTGGTTCATCCCACTAAGAACATTTTAGTGGGTGGAAACTCCAGTGGCCGCCTTCATGTGTTCAAAGAATAGAAAAAGTGGCTCAGATACATTTTTCTTTTTCCTTTTTGCATTAAATTTGTTTAATCTGTATTAAGCTGTTCCTAAGCTAACTGTATTTTCTCAGGACAAAAGTTATTTTTAAAATAGCTTTAAAATAAATCTTCTGAACTACTTTTGGCATTCTCTTCTTTAATTAAAAGAAAATATCAATCCTGCTATGACAGTCAGTTTGTACCAAAATAGCTATTTTTGCCCCAATACCGAAGTCATTTTTCAAAAAAAGAAAACACGTGGGATCGGTGTGATACTGGCTACATGTATGAGGCACTTTTAATGACTTTACTGAGAGAATCCGGAGCACTCATTCTCTACCAGCTTGGAGGCTGGTAAGTGTTCCGTATCCGTGCCTCCAGCAAAATTTGTCCCTTAAGTAAGATGTCTAATGTCAAATTAACTCCTCCTGGAGGCAGAAGGAAGGTCTCTGTGGAGGCTGATGCCACCGGGCAGTTTCTAGGGAAGCTCCGTGGTTATGAGTGGAACGTGGGGCTGTGACGGGCTCGGCAGAGAGGTTGTGGTCCTGGGCCACGCGTTGGGGGCTGCTGGCCTCTGAGCTGCCCTTCCCGCTCCTGGAGCCCCTCCGAGGGGGGCTGACTTGTACCCTCCGCAGTCGCTCAGCAGAGCTCGCGTTAGAACTCGTCACCGGCCTGTTGCATGTCAGTGACACCAAACACGCTGTTAAAGATACGGAACCGGTGAGAGGCTGTTGCTTTTAGGATCGCAGAATGGTTTGGGTTGGAAGGGACCTTTCAAGGCCATCCAGTCCAACCCCCTGCAGCGAGCAGAGACATCTTTAACTCGATCAGGCGCTCAGAGCCCCGTCCAACCTGACCCTGAATGTTTCTGGGGATGGGGCATTGACCACCTCGCCAGGCAACCCAGTCCAGCGCTTCACCACCCTCATTGGGGAAACATTTATTCCTCGTATCCAGCCCAAATCTCCCCTCTTTAGTTTAGAACCATCACCCCTTGTCCTGTCACCACAGGCCTCGCTGAAGAGACTGTCCCCATATGAGCCCGTGCTGGGTGTGCTCCGGCGCTGCTGCAGGAGCCCGCCACGGCACGGTCACGCCGAGGCCCGCTGCGGCGCCCGCTGCGGTTGCTTTTGCCCCAGAGGAGGCGGTTCGGCTGTCGTAGATCCGAACGCGCCCGTCTCGGTCTGGTGCTGCTGGCTCAGCGCTCCCAGGCGACGCCCTGACGGCAGGACGGGCGTCCTGCTACGCCGGGAGTGCCCGCTGTCGCTGCTGCGAGCTTCAGCCTGCGCGTTCCGTGCTCGGCTGGGGCTTGAGGTAACGCTGCTGCGTGGGCGGCTAAAAGGCCGTAATTCCTCACGGGTGTTGAGCTGAGTTTTTACTCGAGTGAAAAATTGGTACCGACACCGTAAGTGCTGAAGAAATCTCATACCAACAGTGGTTTTCGTGATATTTAAATATTTATTTAGATTTAAAAATACTTTTCATGGCACCAATGATTTTATGCTAACTAAGATATTGAATATGTAGAAAAAGGTACATTTTTGAAGGAAAAAAATGTAACTTACAGTATTTGGCACATGAAAGGTTAATTTCTAGATTTTTTTTTTCTTATGAAAACTAAGAAATTCACATTTTCAGGTATTTTTTACCATCTACTGCTTAAAGATGCAGTATGCTATTAGGGGATTTTTTTTTTTCTTTTTTTCTGATATAAGAATCTATGGAAACAACATTTTAATATAAAGACAGGTAAAACTAACAGGTAGTGAAACACCAGACGTAATATGGAACGTACAGGAAAAACATACAATGAGAAATCACCAGTTCTCGTGGTTTTGCAATAAAACGCTGGGTGAAAACTGCAGAGGTAAACTAGGGCTGGCATTTATCGCTACTCTAGAGTAAGCCGATGGAGAAGGTTTCCAAGGTCAGTACTTAGAGGCTGCCCTGTGCTCGGAAGGACGATGTCTCGCACGCAGGGCGCGCGGGGCCGGGCGCTCGCTGGCGGACGGGGCTGTGCTGTTACGACATCACGCGGTACATCAGTGAGGAGGAGGAGGGAACGCTGCATCTTTAACCGGGGTGAAAAACGGCAGGTTCGGGACTATCACGCACTGCATAGAAACACCATTAACTACGGACTGAGGTAGGAACACTACACTAAGAGTTAATTTTGCTATGTTGCATAAAACAGGATACCATGTAAAAATCGATCCTCCGTCTCCTGGCAGCGCCCGTAACGCCTCCTGCCTGCTCAAGAGCTAGGGGCTGTATGCGAAACCCTCCTCGGCCTTGTGCTGTCAGCGGGCGGCCACGGCTGCGTCCTCAGCGGTGAGACACGACGGCTCAGGTCTTTATTTCCCACCCCACCCCCCCGACAGACAGTAGTTAAACGGGACCTCGCTCTTTATTGCAGTGACAAACGATCCAAGTCTGGCCGACTTGTAGTGTTGGATGGACCAACGTCATCGTCACGCTCCTTCGCCAGGCGCTGGCTGAGCAGGTCCGGACCGGGCAGGAGCCGGCCTCGGCGGGGAGCGGCGCTCGCGCGCACGCGGGGTGATGGATGGTGGTGGGATGCTCAGAGACAAGAACACGGAAATCAGGCTTTTTAAAACTGCAGTTATGGCCCCAGCTTATGTAAAATCTCTCCCTGAGATGAAATAAAACTTGCTCACCTGTTTTGTTAAGTATGTCCAACTTCTCAACCAAAACTTAACAGAACTGGCTTTTATTGCTCCCTGTGTAAATAGACTTCTGCCTCCCAGGTAACTGAAGGTCTCGGTGGTTATGTCACAAGTACGATGAGTTGGTTTTATTGATTTTTGCTTAAGAACAGATAGATCTAATGGTTGTCCATTGGCTTGTTCACTGTCACCTCCGCTCCCGTAGTTCTGTCCTTTTTATCTTCAGAAAAGTCACAAAATTATAGCTCCTTTCTCTATTCCAAAACTAGCAATGGGGTAACCGGTGTTAGGCTTCCAGGCTACAAAAGCGTTTACTCTTAAACCATTTGCTCAATGTGAACCGCTTGGTACAGCGCACCACGGTCACCCAAGCCGTAAAGTAAAAAAAGACTTGATTAGATTCGATAACAAAATAGCATTTTGTTGTTAAAATAGACCTTGAAACAGTCTCTTTTTTTTTTTTGTTCTTTTTTTTTTTTTTTTTTCTTATTTTTTTTTTTCTACAAAACAGGTACAACTTTCAGAGGCTAAAGGTCTTCCTAACAAATCCGACACGGCCACTACCGGCTATGCGCCCAGGCTTGGCCAAGAGTGCCTGGCGTGCTCTCGCCTGCCCGTGCTCTCCCTGCCCTCGGGAGCACCGATGCTTCAAGGCTTAGAAAAAAAGTGACGGAAGGCCGAGTCCACAGCGCAGGGCGAGGGCTCCCGTTCGCCGGGCGATGCTGCGCCGCGGGGAGCCGGCTCGCGCACCCGCCTGCGATGGGGGGAACCGGGGCGTCCCCGGTAGCGTCACGCCGCGTGTCGCCGCGTAGGAGACTCCGGTTAGCAGGGAGGGATTTCTGCAAAGCGGTACTTGGAAGGTGGTGGTGGTGTGCACAGTGGCGGATTTAATAACGTAACAGTACACGAGTGCTTAAATTAATACTCAGTAGCACCATTGCTAAAGCTCCTGCATAATACAGCATCGCGAGCCTCCTGGCTGATGCTCGTACAATGATGGGTGGCAATAGTAAAATAAATTCCTCTCTTTGCTCGGTGCTTCCGAAGTCGTATGCGCGTCTGTGAGAATCGAAATGGTAAAGTGTTGTGCGGGCTCCAAGGGTGGGAGCAGCGCGGCTGAGAACGGGGAGGAGGAGGCCCAGGGGGCTGCGCCCACCCCCCTCTTCCTCCCGGAAAGCCGCCTCCTCGGCCACGCCGTGCTCTGGGTCGGGAAGGGAGGATTAGAGGGTGTGTGCCGAAGGCGCCCCGGCGGGTCCCGCGCGCGGGGGACGGCAGCAGGTCTCTCCCCAGGCCCCCGGCTAGTTACGTGGCGACTCCTGCCTTCAGGTGTCAATGAGCAGGCTTACCACGGCGCGGACTTTGCAGGCAAACCATCGCCTGAGGGGACAAAAGTATTGGTAATGGAACTGCTCGAACTCGGGGGTCTGGCGGATATCACGGAAAAAGGCAGTGTCAAGGTCGGACTCGGTAAGGACGATCAGGAGGAGGAGCAAAACAAAGAGGAGTCCAACTGTCACAAGGAGCAAACGGAGGACACTTAAAACAAACTTATTCACCTGTTCCGCCTGCGCCGCCCCCAAGCCGCCGGCGCCGGGGCACAGGGCCCGCAGCTCGCCGCCCGCCTCCTCCGCCTCGGC